>NW_021011480.1:4553410-4720797 GCF_003987935.1 Bombyx mandarina
CAACACCATGTTCAATAATCAAGAATGGTCCTTCCAGCAAGACTCGGCGCCAGGTCATAAAGCTCGGTCTACGCAGTCTTGGTTGGAAACGAACGTTTCGGACTTCATCTGAGCTGAAGACTGGCCGTCGTCTAGTCCCGATCTTAATCCGCTGGATTATGATTTATGGTCAGTTTTAGAGAGTACGGCTTGCTCTAAACGCCATGATAATTTGGAGTCCCTAAAACAATCCGTACGATTGGCAGTGAAAATTTTTCCCATGGAAAGAGTGCGTGCTTCTATTGATAACTGGCCTCAACGTTTAAAGGACTGTATTGCAGCCAATGGAGATCACTTCGAATGAGCTTTTTATACTTTAAATTGTTTTATATTTTTGTATTAAACTAACACACTGTAAAAGTAATAAATTAATTTTTTATTTTATTTTATTTATTTACTTCAGATTTTGCATCCATATTACACTTCATTACACTGCATTACACTGCCCTAAATGTTATTTGCAATAGAATTTTTTTTTAATTTTTAATTGTATCAGTATTTATGGCCAGACTAAGTATATATAATAGGTTATCTAACAATTATGTAGGTAAAGCTACTTATAAATAGAATAAATAAACGATACATATAATTTCTAAAGCATCGCTCTCGTATAAAATTTCCGTATTCTTGTGATATATTTTTATACATATTTCGCTTATTTTTTTTCCTACCTAATCTGATGGTCTAGAGAGATCACATCAGCGTAACCTTAACTAGTAGGTGGGCTCACGGGGCTGAAACCTGACGACGTTGCTAACACGAACTCTAGCAAGAGCCGTGCTTCGCAGAATCCACCACCACCGGATCGGAAACGCGACCCTCTGAGAAGATCCGGCGAGAAACTCAGTGGGCCGTGTCTGTGGGTTAATTTACTCGCCGAGCTCTTCGTCGCAAGACGGGTTCGACAAGAACGAGCTTGGGGTACCTAAAAGCACCGTTAGTGGATTGTGGTGACAGTGAGGAGGATTCAAAATGACGTGTTTTGGGCGACGTCGACGTGTTTGCCATTTGGTCCGCAGAATCGGCTCTGTAATTTCCGGCGGCCACGATGAGAGGATTCTCATGTCGTACCGCTTTATCGAAGTGGTGTTTGGTGCGCTTTCACGTATTAGCTACTGAGCCGATCATCATGAAAACTTGCTTAAACGTTGTCAGGAATAAAAGGACATAGCGCCCTTTTCATTCAGAAAAAAATCATATTTCTCGAAACATTTTTTTCCAAATTACCACGAGTAAAGGTGCGGGTAAAAACTTTTAATAATACTGACTCTTGAAAACCTATAAAAATATTACATTCCTTAGTATTTTATTTAAATTTACTGCGAATGGAATTAAATATGCGAGTGAACCGCGGTCAAGTTTAGAACTACACACTGATATTAAAGGAACAAACTAGCGTTCAAGTTTAAAAAAATGCTAAAAATGAACATCCCCATTCCTGTAATTCTTTTAAAATATCTTTATGATCAAAATATTCCATAAAAATCACACAGTGACAGGCGAAAACGTTAAATCATTTGTTAATAAAAATATCAATGGTTGTGTAATTGTATCTGTGCGTTGTGGCGGCTGTCCGCTGGAGGGGCTCCGAATGATTTATTGAAGAAAGCTTTTAAACCCTTGCTGCGAGGGCCCATTATTCGAGGACTGTCTTTTGTTATCCGACGGATCATTACCGGTTATATTTGCTCTATTAAGTCTATGGATTGATTTGTCTGTGGTTTTCTTTTTTTTTCGGTAACTAAGTCTTATATATATTCTTAGAGATGCATTATTATTTTTAATTTTATTGGCATAATTGACGGGACTAGATCGCGTCATCGTGTGTAGCCGTCGTTTTGGGCCAGGAACAACGAACTGGATACCAAAACCTTCTTCCTGCTTTTGAAGTATTTGGGAAATTCCGATAGCCTGTGACAAGAGTGTTTTTATATTTTTTTCGGGAATTTTTGGCGGGAATGCGAGGAGTGAAGTTATGTGATTTGTTTCATTTTGTCTATTTAGTGTTTCTTCAGGTTTAAATGTGTAATAAAGGTGGTTTATTAACTGTTTAATATCTGTGAAAGTGCACAAATGTGGGAAAATGAAACAAAGCCGCTGGACGCAACTTCTCGGGATCCTCCCAAAAAGTCCACTGAAAAAATCATAGTAAATGACCACCATTTTACTAAGATTATATTTCATTCCATATCAATCTCATTTCATTTAATTTCATCCCAGTTGATTAACGTCTCAAATTAATCATTTTCATTTCATTTCACTCCATATTATCATTTTTCATAAAAATAATTCTTATTTTTAAATTAAAATAAGACATGACTTAAAGGTCTTAGTTACCAGGGCATAAAATCAATTAAAAAAAATTTTTTTTTTCTTCGATGTGGGACAAAAGTATCCTAGTGTGAGCGATATATCACTTCTGAGATATAAGCTCTTCCCGTGGTCCAATCTTAATTAATTTAAAAGTGATTATAGAATCATAGACTATATCCTCAGGCAAATTACCCAAATCTGAAGAATATAACAAGGCTTAAATGTCCAACAAATGTTTTGACCTATCGTTTGTGTAGGTATATGTATGTGTCGAATTTTATTTATTATACTGCTAGAGATACTCAGAAAGTCTATTCTTATAAGTTCAATTGTGCGAGACAATCAGACAAGGGGGAAGCCATATCATATCCCCAAAATGAATGCATTTAAATATGTCTTGGAGATAGAACAAAATCGGTATGAAAAACGATTGCGTCTTACGCTTTGCAAATGTTATAACGGTCGTTAAATTTGCAACAGTCGCACAAGCTGAATGACCAATTTTATTTTTCAACAGATTTCGTGAACACGATCAAAACCCAAATAAAGTTCAGTCCAATATAAAACGAATTTATTTTATTTAAAAGATCCAAGAAGAATATTATTTTATTAAAAAGATATTTAGCTCTTTCATAAAAATTATACAGAAATTTGCAACAATACTTTTATAGTTAAATCTCGCTTTCATATTTTCATCATAATATTTTTGACGTTACACATGCTTACAAGTATTCAATTCCAGATTCGTTCAGAATCCTTTCATAGCTAAAGCTATAATTCCCGACTTGTTCGAATAGAAACATAAATTAGCACAGGCTTGCATTCTTTCGGTGGAACACACGCTCACGTAATGACCCCTTAGCCCACTGAGTTTCTCGCCGGATCTTCTCAGTGGGTCGCGTTTCCAATCCGGTGGTAGATTCTGTGAAGCACTGCTCTTGCTAGGGCCAGTGCTAGCACCACTCCGGTTTGAGCCCCGTGAGCTCACCTACACGTTAGGGTGAAGCTGAAATAGCCTCTCAAGGCTATCAGCAAAAGTAGGGGAAAAAATTACCCGCTTTCACGGAGCAGCGCCGCGTCCTCGTCGCGAAGATAGGACCGGACCCGTTGCTGCCGACCGTCATGGCTCGACAGCGATGAGTCTTGATAGGTGAAGCTCGACGTTTGCGAATCGACCATCCCGCAGAAGGAGGCTGCGAAACTCTTCCTTCGCTCCTTCCCTAGCGGGGCCGGGCCCTCGCCGCCATACGGGGCTAGTCGGGGGTTCGTCTAGCTCCGGCCCCTTAAGGAAGCAGTCTCCTCCCAGTGGTGGTCACGGGGCGACCTGAGAGGGTCGAGGCTGGGCCGAACGCTACCGTCACTCTAACGCGCTGGCACCAGTCCGCGATGTGATCCGTGTTACCGTCGTCGCTGTCGTTGCCAGACGTATACTGTGGACGAGCAACCCGGTCGGCGGTGTATCGTGTTCCGACCTGGCAGGCTCGTTCTGAACTAAGGGGTATCCTGGAACACCAGTAGCATCGCCCTGTCCTCGGGTGGCGCCGCGAGTCTGCAGTATTGACAGCGGGAAGCCACGCCTATGGGGCACCTGGGGTATGTAGAGCTTGACGGTCAGCATATGCTAGAAGCAGACTACGGGTACAGGATGGTATTTAGGGCCCTACCAGGACTCATAGCTATCGAACATCGTAGCTACGACAATCGACAGTGACAGGTCCAGTCTGACAACAGCGACGCAGCGTTGCTTCGTGATAATAGGGCTGATAATAGGGCCTTTGTAACTATACTTGAGACCTTAGAACTTCTATCTCAAGGTGGGTGGCGCATTTACGTTGTGGATGTCTATGGGCTCCAGTAACCACTTAACACCAGGTGGGCTGTGAGCTCGTCCACCGATCTAAGCAATAAAAAAAAGTGTGTGCTCCGCCGTGTCGCTTCACGAGTATGTTCTTATGATCTTTCTCGGTGGTAGGGTCCTGATGCCACACTGGTAGATACCACCCCAAATGTTATTTACTAGCTGTGACTCACAGCTTCGCGCGTTATCTAGGGAAAGTGTCAATAATTTTATCCTAAAGATAATAAAACTATTTCCCGTCGCAATTAGGTGTTTTTTCGAGATAAAAGATACATAAGTCACAGAACAAAACTTAGCTTTAAAAAAAAAAAAAATTATACTTAATTTTTTTCCCGGGCACTTTAAAGTAATTACAATATTGTAATAACATACTTCAATATTTTCACTCCCACAATTGAGATTATTAACTATTAATAAAATATAACATCCCATATCATTTTGAAATTCGTGAAATAACTGCTGTTGAGCTGAACTGTAGAGAAATATTATTTTATCCTTTCTCTTTTTTCGTGGAAATATTGAATTAATATTGCTATTCATAGCATACGCTCCAAAAACATTATCCATCCGGATCTTCTTAGTGAGTCGGGATTCTGATCCGGTGGTAGATTCTGCGAACTAATCTTGCTAGGGCCAGTGTCAGCAAGCTCTCTGAGGTTGAGCCCCGAGATTTCACCTACCTGCCAGAGAGTAGTTGGAATAGGTAGAGAAAAAACAATATCCTCTTTAAGCAGTTGGTTAAAAAGTAGAAAACAAAATTTGGACCAAGTATTTATATATGTAGCGTATAGTGCCATCTAGCAAGAAAAAACCTAAACATTAATGCGAAGATTTTACACACTACTTAATTTTTTTGTAATTTATTATTTTGCAATTATATTTTGAACTATTTGTAGATTTTTTCTGTAATAGACTTAGTAAAAGCTTAAAATTTATTTTAGTTTCGTCTTTTAATTATATTTTTTATCTGTGTGCAAATTACTAGATAACGCGGCGCCATCTGTGAATTAATATTAAAACGACATTTGACACTTATGCTAAAACAGCTCCACAGAGAGGAACATAGGTATTGAATTTGATTGCAAAACAATTAAGTTTTGCAAAAGCATTCAGATTCGAAACTCTTAATTGAAATGTTTTCCTTTAACAGTAATTTTGTTCATAAATTGAATAATAAAAAATATATTTTCTTTACATTTTAAAATTGCCGCCATCTGTCAGCAACATATCCGCCATTTTGTGAACCCCGCGACAGGAAGTGACTGTTGTAGGTGCTACGCAGGCGCAAATTGACCTTTCGGTTGAAGAACCCGTCGGTCACATGTGAGTGTCGATAAATATCTTAGTTTTATTGTGAAGCTTTAATAAATAGTTATCTTTTTGATTTTGTAAGTATTTTTAATGGTGAACTTAAATATGTGAAAGTGCTGCGTTGCCACCGTGTGAAATTTGTGTAAATAATAAAAAACGTATGTGTCGCGGCGCCGGCACGTTTGTCATATTGTAACTTTTCATTGTATCTGTTTTGAAATGTTGATGAAGTATAAATAATTTGTGGCACTTCATTGTCCTTTTTATATGTGTAGATGAAAATATCTATGTTTTTCGAAATGTGTGCTAACAAGAAACGGATACCCAATGTGCCCCTTTTCCGAAGCCACATGTGAGGAGACCACACTACACGGCTTTATAGAGTCCAATAAGGATATTCCCAGCTTAATTTCACTCAATAAATCTTGCTATTTGTATTATCTGATCGTTGTTCGTATTTCTTTGGATATCTTTGGGTTATCATGTTTTCTTCTGGGTTCGATAGGTGGGGTTAGGCAACGTACGATTTTGAAAAAAGTGCACAAGCGCAGCGGGGACCTATTGCAGTCTGTATTATTACTTGTGTTGTATGCACTAGACATTTCGCGTTGATCCTCGGAGTGACTGTGAGTAAGTTTAATGACTCACTTCTTGTTGTTGGATTGGATATATTTATCTAATTGCTTCTTTTACATACACGAATATTGTGGAAGGTCCTTATTGATAATTGCTTTTCAAACATATGATTACATATGCTTCGGTGTTTTCGAGTCTAGGATGTGTCTAGATTAATGTCTTCTAGAGCCTAATGTAATATTAATAGATTTAATTGACTTCCATGATAATCTTATCTGAGTCTGAGGTTTCCTTTCCTGTTCACATGTCTGCTTTCTTAGCAGATTTGAACTTATTTCACCTGTCATCTATTGATAATATTTTTCTAAAATGGTGATGTTTATGAGCCTACAACTAAAAATACCATTATTGCATTTTATTCATCAGTATCAAAGCTTTATTTCTATAGATTGTAGTAATGAACATTGAGGTGTAATTGAAACAGCTGTTTGTATATAATGCCAGTGATGTAGATGCTATTCTAGTCTTGTTAATGTCAATGGACAGTCTATATTGTTTTGTTTTTCAGGTGTTTTACATAATAAGTAAAATCAACTAATATTTATCATTTTCAACTGTTTTGAAGCAATCTTAATTAAATGATTATGAAAGCTTAAAAATAAAGATAAAAAGATTGTTTAATCAGTGGTCTCACCACATTCCATTCATTCGAATCATGTTTATTAGAAATAGAAAAAATAATTAAAATCGTAAAAAATTTAATCATTTTACTTTCAACATTATTGAAAATGTACCATGTGCTTTCACACGTAAACAAAGAGAACCTAAGTTCAATGACATAAAAGTCAATAGCCTAACTAACTGTAATATTAAACACTACTAGTCTGATTATGAATCACAGTTCAACTGATTTTTTGATGCTTTTTTTTATGTCAAATGAGAATGTCCCTTTCATCTATCAGACTGCAATTATTGCAACATTGAAGACAGGCAGCCATTGCTTGTGTATTTTACTTTTCATTTTCCACTTCAGTTATCCTATTATTTAAACTAAGAAATGTTTATATAATAATGATTAAAGACTGCAGTTTTTCATTTAATAAATGCATGTTAAAACAGATCATATATTGGTTATAAAAAGTTCTAAATAAATCAATTAAAATAACAAACTTATTTAGAAGTTCCTATAATTATAATATTCTTACAAATATTTGTTATTAAAAATATTATTGCATTGTCATTTCAACAGATCATTCCTGACCGTTGTTAAATTCAAAACACAACAATGGGTGACATCGAAGACACACACTTTGAGACCGGAGACTCCGGGGCCTCAGCCACCTTCCCCATGCAATGTTCGGCCCTGCGTAAAAATGGTTTCGTTATGCTGAAGGGTCGTCCATGCAAGATTGTTGAAATGTCCACATCCAAAACCGGAAAGCACGGCCACGCTAAAGTTCACTTGGTTGGGATTGATATCTTCAATGGTAAAAAGTAAGTAATTCAGTAATTTTAGTAATGCAGCATTTGAATTTGTAATACAAAACCAAGGCTTGTGACAGGTACCAAAAGCTAAATTCATACCCAATACATGTTCACGAAACTACTTCCATAGCATTCACTGTGTGATCAGGAGAAATAATATTTGAAAAAAATGTAGCCTGGAAATAATTTACAAATTTGTCTGTCTGCTTATTGCAGTCAAATAATTGCATTAAGTATAGTAAAACACTAAAATGCGCGTACTTCGAGTTCAATACTATGGAAGTTTGACGATGATTACTTACTGCTCCCTTAGTCCATCACTTAACTCATCGCCTCTCTATGTCAGGGCCTTAGGTTCGATTTCCACCTATAGTTACAGTTTTGTGATTTCTTACGAGCCCATAGAGTCGCGAATGCAGATTTATAAATATTGCATTCGTGCTGAGGGTACTCGAAAAATAAAAATCAGTCCCGACTATGCGTCTCGCTGTAATACAGTGCAGCGGGATCACCGTACAGGGATATATATATAATAAATATAAAACATGAAATAAAAATACTTGTTTTCGTAATTTTCTTCATACTTACTATGATTAATTTTTCGCATAATCTAGTATAATTTTGCTTCTATTAAATCAAATCTTCTAATATCTTATATATAATAAATATAAAACATGAAATAAAAATACTCGTTTTCGTAATTTTCTTCATACTATGATTAGTTTTTCGCATAATCTAGTATAATTTTGCTTCTATTAAATCAAATCTTCTAATATCTAGTAAAATAAATATTTTCATAGGCCATTATTGATTTAATAATTGGATAAACTTTAGAAATGCTTGGATTTGTATACACAATCACACTTAGATGTCTTCTTTAATTCTTTCATACAATGAGAGTATTTTAAAAATTGTTTAGAATAAAACACACCTACATTTCAAAATAGATAAGATAACAAAATAGATTGTAAAAATGCGATTAACTTTTTAAAAAATGTAGTACCAAGAGTTAAGTTTGATAAGATTTTAAAATATTAATCCGAGGATTAATATTTTAAATCAAAAATATAAAACCTCGTCTACGAAGATACGGTAGTCGTGTCAGATTTTTGAAAGAAGACTTTAAAGTTAAAGTATTTCTGCCCTGAAGCAATTGTTTGTTGAACTCAACTGGACTTCAACTTTGCCTCAAGGCACATGTTGGCATTAACATTGTGACGTCTGAGGACCTGCTTCTTTACACAAAACAGCCCAAGTCTCAAATGCTGTAGAACAATAACAAACAATTACAAATACACTTCTATTATAGTCTTAAATTACTAATGATTTGGGAATTAAAGGATTTGACTTCTAAATATTTTTGCATATTGTAGAAAGTAGTAACAAAAAATATATGTTATGATTTAAGAATCGTTATGTAAAGTAAGCTATTGATAAAATTCAGATCTCAATACTTATCCATAATTCCATTTTTAATTTAGTAAATGCATAATTGGATCTCGTTTGATAGTTACAAGTAACTCTTGGGTAATTTAACATCATTTCCCTTTATTGAAGAATGAAATAGAGCAATTAAATTGTGACAACAAGATTGCAATAAATTGATTTCATAACCAGCCAACATATTTCTTAATCCAACTTAACTCTGCTTTGTTTATTTGTAGTTTGAAGTTGTCGTCACCACAAAGATGGACGAATCTGTTACAGTACAAATTAGGTAATAATACGCAATAAAATTTCCATTATTAGGGAAATCTTTGTGCAACATGGGATTGCATTATACTATTTTAAATACTTATTTATAAACTACTATTGAAGTCAAAGTCACGAAAGCTATGGCTGCACTATCTTCATACTTTCTAATTACCTACCTGACCAAAATTGAAGAAAGCTTTTACCAGTAATAAATTTATTTAACAGTATTTTTTTGTATCCTTTAGGTATGAAGATATCTGTCCCTCCACACACAACATGGACGTACCTCACGTGAAGCGCGAAGACTACCAACTGACTGATATCTCGGATGATGGCTACCTGACCCTGATGGCTGACAACGGTGACCTGCGTGAGGACCTCAAAATCCCGGATGGTGACCTCGGCACACAGTTGCGTACTGACTTCGACAGCGGCAAGGAATTGTTGGTATGTGTCATTCGAATTTTTATTAAATTTTATATTGCTCTTGCTTAATGGTAAGAAAAAATGTGGAACTTGTGTTTTTTGTAAAATTACATGCGTCTTAATCTTAATTTTTATAATTAGTAAAAATAAAAAAAACAAGTTAGTTATCTGAAGTACGAATTGATTATGATTTCAAAGATGACTTAATGTCGAGTATAGAGTCTCTGGCATTCTTATTTAGTTTGCTGGTGCTAGATTAACTCGTAGATGATATCTCTGCCTGATACCTGGACTAGTGTTTTTCACAAGTCATATGGACTCATGGGTTAAGGGTACATTCTAATATTTAATTCTAAAAAACATGAAATTTAAGCCCAGTTCTCATATGTGCTCATATGTTGAGAGAATAAATCTATTAGTGCTTGGGGATTACTACTATGTCTTGAATATTTTCACTAAACATTCAAATTCATTATAACAATACTTTTTCAATACATTCTTGTAATTAATATTGCTGTCGCCCCAAAGTAATACATTCTCTGATTGACTTGGTGGTGCAGTAATTAGTGGCCCTAACTGTTCCGCCAAGAATCGCGGGTTCGATTCCCATATGGGGCTTATATTGTGTTATGAAAAGATTTGTTTGCTCTTTGTCTGTGCGCTTGTTATCTCTGTATGTACCTAAAGAATCTTAAAATGGGGACCCAGATTACCATACGTAATATTTTCCAAATTTTTTATTATTATTAAGAATAAAAACAGAACGTCTAATCGTATCTGTGAAGGACCAAGGCTTATAAATGACGACACATAAGTCGACCTTTGCACAAAGACACTTGCCGTAAATCAATAAAGCGTAAAGTGGGCGGTCTGCTTCCTGACGGATCACTCTGATTATATATCATGTATTTATTGTAGGTAGATTTTCTGTGAATATGATTTCGCGCACCTTTAGAATTGATGTGGTTTAATCCAAAATTATCTTATCTTTTGGTAAACAACAAGAAGTTAATTGAAGAATTGTCATTTTTTTTGTTTTTCGATTATAATAATACTTTAGGTAAGAGCTTGATTCAAAAGAGACGAAAAAAATACGTTTGCCTTTTCGGAACTAAAGGAGACTTGAATTTTTACATCGTATACATGTTCATAAGTCGATCAAAGTATATTACTCGTTTTCTTAAAAAAAATACTTAGGCCACTTCAATTATAAAGGTGCGATTTGTATACTATGTTCTAAAAAACGAGTTTTATTGCAATTATGTATATCAAGAATTTGGGACTCCAATAAGAAATTACTGTGTTTATTGAGAATCGCGTAAATAATCTCAGGCCCCTTTCTCCTTCTGGGGAATTTCGCTTTAGATCAGCCGTTGTATCCATCCGTGTAAATTGCAACACCTAAAAAAACAGTAATAAAAAACTTTATGTATATTATTAGAAAACATTCTACCCGGAATTCAATAAAACCGCGTATTTTTTCCAGCCACAAAGTTTAATGAAAATGGACATTTATAATAATAATAAAAACATTAAAATATGATATGTACAGGCTTAACATGAATTTATTTATCTTTAAATACATCATTATTTTAAAACCATATTGGGGCAACCATGGTTGTGGAGGTATTAAGGGATAAGTGCGGCAGGATTCTAGGTTCGGGAAGTATCGATAAGGATGATAATTCTTATAATCCAATTTAACTAGTGCTCGTGTAATATCTACAATATGTTAAACAGAATCTTTAAATAATATATTGAGTAAAATTTAATGGGCACAGTTTTAAGTTTGTACGATTTTAACATCGCATTGGACGTTTAATATATTCTTGCGAATGTAAATGTCTTACGTCATGTAATGCTGAACGATTTCAATTTATTAGTAGAAGCGCTAACGCGCTCGCTCGATAGTGTAAAATAATAAATTAATGATTGATAAAACGGAAACACCGATTGTTTTATCATTAATCCGCGACCTGAAAGATTTGTTGGGTACTGGTTATGTAAAGGAATAAATAAAAAAAATACAATTAATTTACTTCTATAGTTTCACATTCCGTGAAGTAGTATACTGATGGTAGAACCTCTAGTGAGTCCGCGCGGGTAGGTACCACCACCCTGCCTATTTCTGCCGTGAAGCAATAATGCGTTTCGGTTTGAAAGGTGGGGCAGCCGTTGAACTATACCTGAAACCTTAGAACTCATATCTCTTTACTGGTGGTAGGGTTCTGTGTAGAAGCCCGCCCGGGTTGGTACCACCGTCCTGTCTATTTCTGCCGCAAAACAGCAATACTGTGTTCCGGTCTGAAGGACAGGATAGCCGGTGTAACATACATAAAGCTGCCCATCCAGGCCAGGACAGGCAGCGCATCTGAGTCACTGATGTAGTTTGGATGTCTATGGGCGACGGTTATCATTTCCCATCAGATGAGCCGTAAGCTCGTCTGCCTATCGAAAGTGTGGGTGGCGCATTTACGTTGTGGATATCTATGGGCTCTAGTAACCATTTAATACCTGCAGGTGGGTTAGGTTAGGTTAGGTTCGTCCACCCATCTAAGGAATATAAAAAATTAAATATATATAACCCCTTGAGATTACTAGCAGTAGGTATCCAAAATAGTTTTTTTTTTAATGACTGTACTTATTGATGCGTTTTCTTTCTAATTTCAGTGCACCGTGCTGAAATCCTGCGGTGAGGAGTGCGTCATCGCCGTCAAAGCAAACACAGCTCTCGACAAATAAACCAACTCAGCATTTATAGGGTTAACAAACTTTTAATTTTTTACAATCAACAACTCTTACATAAATGTAAAACATAATATTGTGTATAAATTTAACTTAAAAAACGAATAATAATACAGAGGTGGTGCTCGGAGACCGCGGGGCGCCTCCCCCTCGCTGACGTCACTCGCAATACCTCACCCCCTCACTTCGCCGACGCGTTCCGTAGTCTCGCCCTCAATTCCGTAATACTTAACAGAATTTAAAGGGCATCTAAAGTTTTTGCTGGCCAAATCGAACAGTCATCCGATTATTGTTAAACAATTACAGCTAGAAAACGAAAAAGATTTGTAAAAAAAAGGTCATTTTAATAACAAAAAAAAAAAAAAAAAACATTTACGAGCCCTCAATGTGGATCGAAAACAAGAGTGAATTTAAGAAAAATATAATTTCAATAAAAAGCAGTAAAATATTATATATCGTTTTTTTTTTTTTTTTCATTTATAATTATAAATTGACAGTTCAAAGACAATTTCAGACTTCTTCCACGTTGTTGGGTATATGGTTTTGGCAATTTAAAAGTAGCGGTGTTTAATGAAACAGCCAGCACCGGGGTAGTGAGTGAGACATAATTTATTTGTAGTGTGGGTGCGAGCGGCGAGAGCGAGGCGGCCGCGGCGGTCGTGACCCATCAGACCCCAAACTTCACGTTTGTTTTTGTTTTGTTCGTTCTCTTTTCGCTTACCCGTCGTCCTGGGCGATGCGATGCGATGCGACACGAAGCGATACTGTGCGCCTGATTCCTGCTACGAATGTCGCGCGGGAAAGGTTGAGCGATAACGCGTCGCGTCGCTGGTTCGCGTAGGACGAGGCCTCTCGCTGCAGCTCGGGTCTGTGGGTTGGATCGCAATACTGACTGGAGCTACACCAGCGCGTTCCAATCAATCCACATTTCGATAAACAGACCTTAGTTCAAATTAAATATCATTTTGATATCGTGTCGAAAAGATGGACGCAAACTTGAAGTTAATACCATAGTCTAAAGAGCTAAATAAAAAAAAGTAAAAAAAAACCCAAAAAAAAAATTGAAATAAATATAATTCTTGAATGTGGTGTGTGATTGAATAGTCCTGAAATGATCAGAGTCGCCTTGTAGGCGCCAGGTCCCTTCATGTGTAACACTTGCCGTTCGTTCAGATGAACTACTGTAGTTAATGCGCCTTCTGTGGTAATACGAACTGATGATTTCGACCAAACTCATGCTGAATCAATCAAGACTGATGATGATCGTGTCTCCTGAAACCCAACGTTTTCAGCGAAGACTGATGCATTTTATGAAAAAAGGAAATTATTTTTAAAATGTAGATATTTTGCTCATCTCGGCCTTTCCTTGCTCTCTTTTGCGTGTTTGGACGCACACATGAATTGTTACAGAATGCGCGGTGTGCCCATGGTCGCTGCCGCAAGTGTTGCCTCCGAAGGCTCGTTGGTTCAATCAGTCACTTACATGTTAGCGGACTTGTCGATTTTTTTATTTTATTTAATTCGTCACATTGTCAAAGACGATATGAATATACGAAAATTAATGTAAGAATGTGTAAGGTAAGGCCTTATAGAGATATTTTTTTAAGCATTCAAATCCCTGTTTTCGAACAAAAGTAGCTGCTCGCTCTCCTGTCTGCGCGGAATACTTATCTCTCTACGAATTTGCATAATCGTTACTGTCGGTCAAGCTTTTTTTATACTTAGCAGCTTTTAATCAGGTTTTTGATTTTATATAAAATAAAAAAAATCTAAGGTATGACGTGTAGACATCGGGATATGTAAAATAAAAATACATACTTTAGTAAAAGCAATTTTTCTTTTTAATAAAAATAAGATGTGTCCCCGTTTGTGTTGTGCTTTAGATATCTGTCCAGGATGTAGATTAATTTAAAATTAATTGACGCGTTATTGATAAACAGTAGCTCTCTTAAAACACACGGTCTCTTGAAATTGTATCAATTTGGAAAAATATTCTACTTTAATTCATATTAACTACTAATTTTATACATTGTGAGGCGAACACCGACCCTGTGACTTAAGAGACTTAACACTAACAGATATTTCCTTTCATTTAAAGAATCATTATGGTTTTTATTTTTATAACACGGGGCTAGGTCAGAATGAAGTATTGGATTTAGTAATTTCTGTATATATGTAAGTTTGTATGGCGATTGATGACGATTCGTGTTTCTGATACTCAACCCAACTACAAGGCAATGTCTCGATCACGTACCGAATTGAAAAAAAAAAAACTGCCGAATAAGCATATGTTAATCAGTCATATAAGTATTTAAACAGTCTGTCGAATTAAATCTGTACAAAACTAATGAAATGTGAGTTTGTCATTCGTTACTTTTTGTTTTAATATTATTATTATTTTTTATTTCTTCCCTGCCTTCGCCCCTTTTTAGATTTTATATGCAGATTCCGAAACCAAAACCTAAATAATATTTTAGGCTAAAATTAATATAGTGATTAATTTACCAAACCAAACATAAATAACTTTGTTTTAGTAGGCTCCTATTTCTAAATGCAATTCGAACTGGCAGCTGCTCCCGCCTTTGGCAACCTTAGGTAGACTCCGCGGTTCGATTGGATTTTAAATTGATACATTTCATCTAATCCATCCTAAGAATAAGTTAATTTATCGGGCATTTATTAGACTTGGCCTATTTTTGATGGCATTGCTGAAGTCCATGGGCGACGGTAACCACTCACCATGAGGTGGGCCGTGTACTCGTCTGCATGCAGAGGCAAATAAAAAAATATATGATATAACTGAATCATTCAACATAATTTTTAGTCAACAATTAACTTAGAAATTTGCACAGAAGGACCTATGAATACCTATGCCAATATATTTTTATTTTGGTCCATTCGAACAACACGTCACAGTAGTTTACGTACATGGGAGAAGCTGCAAGCAGAAACTAGTTCAGAAATGAAAATGAGATTAACATGGCGTTTAAAAAATAAAAAGCCTGTTTCCTAATGTGAAATCTTTATTAAAACCACAAATTTAAATATGACTAAACTAACAATGAATATATAATTAATAATGATGCACGACTTTCCACATTTTGCGCTCGTAGACTAATCACTTCAAAGCACGTGAGCACACATACCGGCTATAAAGAAAACTTGCCACAAAACAAAGACTTGATACATTTGAACGTTAAAAATAGAAATTGAATAAATACTAATGCTTCAATTGTGCATGCAGTCAGTATATGCAATTAATCGGCTGATAAAAACGCATGTTCACTTGATAAAAAAGTCTTAGGTTCCTTTTACTCGCTCTTGTGACCATAAAATATATTATGTTATTTTAAGAGATTGCTTTTCAACTAACACAATGTTTCTAAAGAAACAGCATTTAAAATCTTGGTATAATTTAATTTGAATTAATTTCTGTATGTGTAAGACTAAGGCAGTGTTTATCACAGGTTATAATTGTCTAGTTGCGGTTAAAAGCAATATATATAATATATATCATTTTACGTGAATTACTTAAAACTGTAATAACATGAATGTATGAGAATAAAATGTTTGCTAAAATATTATATTATCTCTACGACTTACTCTAGTATTGCTTCACAGAATAGAGTAACATTTGCTACTCAAATTTAGAATAGGGAACGCGACATTTTTTTTTCAAAATTGTCACGACAATTCATAACTGTTAGACGGAACTTCATTGTGTGATGTCAGTTGGAGCCAGTGTATTCAATGTAGCCATATTATCGCACGCCGATCACGTGCACGAATGTTAATTTTCGATTTTGAGTGAGCCCTATTAATTAAATAAGTACTTTATGACAGATGTCTTTGTTAGTTGCCTTTTACGATAAACAGTTCAATTTTCATAATTTTTCAGCAGTTTCATTACAGTCATCATCGCTATCGGACGAAATTTCAATCACCAAAAATGGATCTTCGACGTCGAATATGACTGATGTGACGCTGTTCTCGACACTGTCGTAAAGGACTGATAGGTCTACGGGTTCAATCTTTACTTTGACATCGGCAGTGACCTCATTGTTGTCACTGTTGGAACTGTCAAGTTTTTTAGTTTCAATGTCGGAGCTGTCGAGTTTATCTGTTTCAATGTCTTTCTCTATTTTGACTTCCTTATTAGTGAAGATCGGAATTTTCTCCTCCTTCTCACTGTCGCTATCTTGTTCGTCGCTTTTGTCCACTATCTGATCGTGCGAATCATTAATATCTACATGTAAATTAAGGCTGGGAACGTCGCAATCAATATTTGTAAACCTGTAACAAAGGATTGTTATTCACTCACAAAACTAAATTAGCGAGAAATATTAAAAAAGAAGAAGTAAATAGTGCTATACGATATACCAAACAGTGCAGGTATGAATCAGTAGACTAATAATAATTGTAACTATATTAACAAAAACCGACTTTAAATAGGAAAAAAAAAGATATTCCAAAACAAATGCATATACACTAAAAACAATAATCATCGAAATCGGTTGGCGTGACATTAACTTAATGAGTTATTTATCTTATTTGTCGCGCATACTTAATGCAAATCTAAGACTTACATGGTTTTCTCATGGATACTATTATCAGAACTGGATTAAATTGAAATGGGACCACAGGGGAAGCGTCGGCTTTCTAATATAAAAAGAGAATCGTCAAAATCGATTCACCCATTCAAAAGTTATGAGGTAACAAACATAAAAAAACAGTCATATTGAGAACCTTCTCCTTTTTCGAAGTCGGTTAAAAACCCAAGACATAAGCGTGTTTATGTGTGCAGTACGAAAATACCTCTCCATAAGATCCCGTTCTTTCTTTGCGGCCGTGCGTCGGTTCTCCTCGAGTCTTGCCAGCAGCTCGGGATCATCATCAGCAGGATCTCGCAAGTCTTCGCTCCTGACTCGACATAGCAAGTCTCGCCATTCGCGTTGCTGACGACGTTTTTGCAGAGCGCGACCACATTGAGTGAACAATGCATTTGCTAGAAATAAGATACTTATATAAAGTCACTTTACTTTCCAATGATTCCGTTTAAACAAAATATAATAAAGAAATCTCAGCCTCATACATAATTTATTTATTATGTGAATTAGATTAGCAGAATAATATCTTCTAAACTTTCCTATCTACTGATTATAATATTTGTCTTTGTGGCCTAAAGAAATATGTACTCAAATTGACGAATTCCACAATTGAAGGAATAAGAAACAAACACAATATGGCTGTGCCCTTGACATTGCCTTAATAAAAGTGAAACATTAAAAAAGTAAATAAATAAATATTTACTAACAACCACGCCACGTTAACTGGTCCCGTGATAAGTTCGTAAAAAACTTGTGTTACAGGTACCAGATAACGGATATCAATGTAAGATTTTTTATTATACACATACATATATTTAATATACATCCATAACCCTGGAAAAGACATTTATATTTATCATACAAATATCTTCCCTTGGCGGGATTCCCTTCCCTTTGTGTAGTGACCATGTCACTTACCACTACACCAGACGGCCGTTAATAGTAAATAGTAATATAATAATTACAAGCGAGATACTCTGAAGTTTAATTTAAAGTTAACATTCAACCTGTGAAGAATGGAGATCATCCACTTATTGCTTTCTCTAATCCTCCCCTGCTGGTGAAAGAGGACACCACTAACCTGTGTATTTTTGCCATAGTACAGTTGTATGTTCCGATTTGTATGATTAGGATAGTTAAAATATAATTAACATCATGCTAATGCACTAGTCCAAGGGAAGAGTTGTAAAATGGAGATGCTACCATTAATGATTTGGTGTATAAGCTCATAAGCATTTCTAAACGAATACTCTATTCAACTATGAATTTCGCCTCTGTTTATAGATCATTACCCTATATAGAAATCAGTGCTCTGATGCATCTATTTAGAGTATGACAGCTGAAATAATTTTTTATTTCAATACAAATCTTTGTTCCATATTTACATTAAAATTAGCAATTTGACAATCACATAAAATGGCGCAATTAATACCTTGGTCTATTTATGCTAATAAAATGGATTTTGTTAATCCCAGCTATCCCTACTTTTTTTTATATTTTATTGCTTAGGTTGGACGAGCTTAAGGCCCACCTGGTGCTAAGTGGTTACAGGAGCCCATAGACTTCTACAACGTAAATGCCGCCACCTACCTTGAGATATGAGTTCTAAGGTCTCAGTATAGTTTGCACCATCTTTCAAACCGAAAAGCATTACTGCTTCACGGCAGAAATAGGCAGGTACTTACCTGTGCGGGCTCACAAGACGTCCTGCACCAGTAATTACGCATATTTGCGGGTTTGATATTTGCTACACGATATTATTTCTTCACCTTGGAAGTCAATTGTGAACATTGTTAAGTATATACGTATTTCATTAGAAAAAATGGTACTTGCTAGTAGGATTGCAACATCGGTGCATCGCTAGATACGAATGCACCCGACGTCTTATCCTTTAAACCACGACGACTACAAACTCGGGATATAGCACCATGATTAATTTGGTTATTCGTGTAGATAAAATAAATTTGTTACAAAAAATTACCTTCAGACATGACCTGCACGGCATTCCAGCCCAAACTCTCAGTAGCATTGGCCTCTGCTACACACATCATCACGTCATGGAAATCAGGGAACGGTGGCTCTCCATTTGACCCTATGTTCTCATTGAGGAACTGTTCAAGTTTTTGAACAGGTGCAGGAGGATGATCTTTTGCAACTTGCAGTCGAACTTCGCGTCTTTTAATTGGCTCATCTCCAGTAAGACTACACAGCTCTTTATACAGATCCACAATCTTTTGTTTTAACCTGTAACAACAGCCAGTTCATTATATTACCAAGGTAGATGGACAGGACTCACCTGTTGTTAGAAGTTACTAAAGCCCATAGCTACCACAACTTCATTTTAAAGTAGAACTTAGTACCCTTCAAACTGGAATGCATGATTGATATTATTTTGAAGAAAAGGAGAACAAGGGTTTGTAGACAATCCTATAAATCCTTAAAATGTCCAAGCTAGTAATAACCAGGTTCCATACTCATATTTCCGGATTGATAGCCAGACAAAAACATTTTCTCAACAATGGTCCAAATTTCTGTAAAAATTATGTTCCAATTTGTGATAATTAAATCTTATGTCATAGTGGCAAAATAGTTCATTGGTATGTATCAAATATTTCAAAGTCAAATTCTCTTAATATGAGATAACTGCTCATGGTGAACATGATATTGGTCTATCTATCCACAATCCACAAATTCACTTTTATTAACTCAATCAACACTCACTTTTCACTCTGAATATATGGTGAATAAAGAGAATCATCACAAACGTCCTGTTGCTCCAACTTAACTATTTTCTCTTTATAATTAGCTATAGTAATTTCAATTTCCTTGATTCGAGTCTCAGTATCAATTGTAGAGGATTTTTTTCCTACAGGTACTAGCAGTTCAGTCTTGTTGCTTTCTGAATCTTTCATAATAAAAAAATCAACATTAATATCTTGAACATCCTTAATTATTTTCGTTTCTACATCCATTTCTTTCATAGGTTCATTTGTACTATCTTCAGTCTTAATTGTTTCTCTTATAGTGATTTTGTTTTCATTTGAAAGTTCTGAACTGTTGTCAACAACAATTACATCACTGTCATCATCTTTGATTTCTATAATGTTTGCTCCTTTATCATCTAAGTTTATAAAGTTAAGCCTCGATTTCTTTTTTGAAACCCCATCTACTGGTGATCTTCTCTGAAGAGCAGCTGTAGAAGGTAATTTAAATTTTTTAAAAAAACATGAGATCACATAAATTTTCTAATTATTAATAGTAGCCACTGCTAAAAGGAGTAACTATTGACTTCTTCTAGGTTCATATTTTATTTGAAAATTTAATTTACAATTTATTTTCAACAATACTGAAAATTTTCAGTACTAATTTATTAAAAAATAAGTCTAAAAGTTTTGAAAAACAGTTAGAAGGTAAATTTAAAATTACTTACTGTCTTCTTTTAACTTATCTTGTAAAGCTGTGGACATTGTTATAAGCTTGGCCTTCTTCTTAACTTTATGAAGTTTCAATGCATCACACACACCTTTTATGTGTGAGAACTTGTGTTTTGGATCTAACTCTAACTTCATAAAGGCATTGTCCAAAATATTTTGAAATCGATGTGAACTTTTGTACTCAGGACATGTGTTCTGGTACAAGCCTAATAATGTGCGATTAACAATTCTCGCCATCCCATCTGAATTCTCCAGAGCAAAACATTTTTCTATAAATTTTACTAAATTCTTATTGTCTAAAAATATTTTATCATATTTTATGTCACAGGTTTGTCTAGTACTTGGATGTCCAACGTCATCATCTAAGACTATCATGCTTAATGAGTCAAGTGCATGATTCTTTATCCCCTTTTTTGGTGGTATTAAAATCTGCAATAAAATAATATAATTGTTTGTATTTTCAATATTTTTAATTTCATTGCACAAATGGATGAAGCAGCTCACAGCCTGCCTTGTTATTGACATTTAATTTTAGGTTTTTTTTTACGTGTACTCGATTTATATATTTAATGCTATTAATACACCACAACCTAATATTTCTTTCATTATTATTATACAAAACAACAATGCTAAGAAAACAGCATCATCACTGTGAATGCAAAGAAACTAAAAACTTACTAGTGAATTAAAAATGTTTGTTTGTTGATTTGTTGCACAACTGATCAATTTGTAAGTTTATGAATAGCTTACATTAATAATATATTGCTCTTGTTCTAAGACTTGTTGTAGAAAAAGCTCAATTTTATTTCTCATGTTCTGTTAACAGTAACGGAATTTGCAAATTTTCCACTAAAGTTTAAATTAATTTAAATAAAAAAAGATTCCTGATTATTTAGATGAATTTTAATCGTCAATATTTTTTTTTAGTAACTGAGACAATACAGTATTTCTACATATCTAGTAAATTGGGAGACATTTTACTGATGGTACGACCTGGTGGTTTACTGGTGGTAGGACCTCTTGTGAATCCAAGCGGGTAGGTACCACCGCCCTGCCTATTTCTGCCGTGAAGCAGTAATGCGTTTCGGTCTGAAGGGTAGGGCAGCCGCTGTAACTATACTGAGATCTTACAACTGATATCTCAAGGTGCATTTACGTTGTAGATGTCTATGGGCTCCAGTAACCACTTAACACCAGGTGGGCTGTGAGATCGTCCACCCATCTAAGCAATAAAAAAAAACATACTTAAAAATACTATTACTCTATTTAATCACGACTTATTTTCACTTCATATTTTCGACATTTCCAAGTGTTTACTTTTCACGGTTGCGGACGACCAAGGTGTTACACGTAGACAAATTACGGTTTGTACAATATTAATAATAAATTATAAGCGCAAGATTAAACCGTAAACATACTTTCAGTTATAATTACGATTATTTGTAATTTATTAGAAGTAAATGCAAATTAGCTCGCATTTTTCAGATTACAAAATATTGAAGGATCAAGTTGAGTAGGTATGTACCGGTAGTAAAAAGCACTGCATTGCAGTGTTTTTTAAATAATTGCATTCATAAGCCTAGAGGCATGATTGTAGTTACAGAGATAAAATAAAGTGTATTTTTAAAGATGTTCGTAATATTTTTGTTGTTCTGTTGTTGTGTTCATTCTGTTTTGAGTAGAAAATCATCACCATACCACGTCGCTGACATCGTCGAAGTCTGCTAAATCTCCAATCATTTCGACTTTTTACCAAACAATCCTTTGTTATGTTACTAATTTCTGATGGTGTAAATTAACGAGAAATTAAAAAAAAATGAAAGCCATAGAATATGTGTGTCTCTGTATCTGCACTATTTTTTAACTCAAACGAAATTTCAAACAAAATTTCAAATTACACAATTTGACATATTGACTGAGTTTTTTTTTAAGGGATTTATGACCTGGTAACTGAGACCTTTAAGTCATGTCTTATTTTAATTTAAATTCATATTTTTATGAAAAATGATATTATGGAGTGAAATGAAATGAAGATGAGACATTAATCAACTGGGATGAAATTAAATGAATGATATGAGATGAAATATAATCGCAGTAAAATGGTGGTTTACTGAGATTTTTTCAGTGGACTTTTTGGAGGAACCCGAGAAGTTACGTCCAGCAGCTTTGTTTCATTTTCCCACATTTGTGCACTTTCACAGATATTAAACAGTTAATAAACCACCGTTATTACACATTTAAACCTGAATAAACACGAAATAGACAAAATAAAACAAATCACACAACTTCACTCCTCGCGTTCCCGCCAAAAAGTCCTATTGACTGAGCGAGGTATTTTCAGTGTTTCCACTTACAATTTCCATTTTACCCTAGTTCCTTTTGAATTTATCCCTAAAATTCCATAAACAACTTTCATAAATCCTTTATTTAGGGAGCATAAACAAAATACAGAAAATAAACCACAGCATATAATGTAGCTATATAATAACAAAATGCCCACAGAAGATCATAGATCTACAGGATTAGAATTTTTGGGAAGTCGACGCATTGCTTTTATATTATTTTGCTGCACGCAACATAACACTGTTCGTTTTTAAAATTGAGCAATTGTTTGCGAGCAATCCCAGCTTTGTATGGAGCAAGCCGTTCAGGGTTTCATTAGAAAGCCCGTTTTGTCAGTTTTTACATTTTTGAGAACACTGAATAGTCTTTCCACCTCAGTCTTTGAAGAAGATGCTGCTAGTAAAACGGAAATGACAACTTCAAGGTTTTGGTAAATGAAATTACCATGATAATTTTTCATGGTACATGAAGTACCTGTAGCGTGTGATGCGTACGATGATACCACTGAGAAAAACGATGCGCCCATCATTTTTAGATGAGTCTTTTAAAGGTATTTCTAACGTTACCAGTTACCACAGTAGGTGGTAGGACCTCTTGTGAGTCCACGCGGGTAAGCAATAAAAAAAACTTAAAGTAAAATATTTTATGTACGCCTTCTTATTATTATGTAATCCACCGTTATGACGTCAAAGGACTGATAGCAGCAACTGTATTTGTTCCAGCATGGTTTTTCTGTACTATTGGCGTTACTGGTGTCCAGTTGAGTTGGTCCATCAGACACAGAACTGTGACCGTAACCTCAACCGGTCCTCCAAGATAACAAGAAAACCAAAGGAATGAGGTATATTTTATAACAAATACACATGTATGCAAATAAACATGCTTTTATTAGTAGAGTATTTCTAAGAAGTGAAATGAATAACAGTTGTTTTGACTAGTACTATTAACAATAATATCCTTTTTTTTTTGTATTTTGGAAGGCAGAGGACCTTAAACGATTTCTTGATTTTACAAAATTAAAACATAAATATTATTTCATTCGATTATTAGAAAAAAACGAATAGAGTGCAATCTCAGGTGGCTTACCACTGATCAACGCTTTGCCGACATCACTCTGTAGCGCTCTGGCTTTACTAATTTAATCATTCGCTAAACAACCTGACTTCGCGCCCTCCAGGAAAGATGTCGTCAGATAATGGGCTGGTCCATACTGTTACCCAAAACAAATTACAATACGTGCAAATTGTGTTTAAACCAACAAATTGGGATAAGCTTAACAATAATCGAAACTATTAGGATTTTAATTGCCAACATAACTGAATTAGAACACAATTAATTTTTAATTATCATAGATCTGAAATCGAGTGCTCAGCTGATCTGTATTCTGGCGTCTAAATTGAGATGAGTTCAACGACTATAGTATGGTCACGAATGGTGAGCTAACGCCATAACTCAAGAACTGACATGAAGTTTTTTTTTTATTGCCTAATGTGTGGACGAGCTCACAGCCCACCTGGTGTTAAGTGGTTACTGGAGCCCATAGACATCTACAACGTAAATGCGCCACACACCTTGAGATATAAGTTCTAAGGTCTCAGTATAGTTACAACGGCCGCCCCACCCTTCAAACCGAAATGCATTACTCATAAGTCGACGTGGTGAGATTACCGTAAACGATAGTAGAATACGGAAATCCACAATTTAATACAAAAAAGGCAGCGAGCCAGCGCTGTAACACATTTGTTTCGTAATTAAGATATTCCGAATCTTTTCCGATTTCCATAGTAGAACCCAATGCATAGATTATACACAATATGAGAACTAAATCTATGATCTATACCTATGGTACTAGGGTGGATCGTACTATGTGGGACGTGCAAAATTATGTGTTTTTTTTAAGCTATTGCATGCATAGCTTTTATCGCGGGCTTTGAGCGCGGCGACCGAAGCAAGAAATTCCGTAACGAAAAAAAACCTAACACCCCTCACTCCGCCTTTGTTTAATTATAATTGCTGTTGATAAGAAATGCTATGCAATAGCTTTACCGCGGCAGTCCCCGAGTGCCACACGTGTTTTTTTTTTCTGGGTAGGTTGATAAAATGCACTTGGTTTCCAAGTCTGTTAACTAATTTTATTAAAAAATTATCAAAAACAGAAATTGCTTTAAACCTGAACACATTCTCCTCCAAATTGCTAAAATTAAATTACAATGTTAATTTTATCTTTATATACCTTACCCTACATTTACTAAAAGACAAAAAATAACTCTTCAAATACTAATTAGGTTTACATAGCGCATTATGTACTCTATTTTTACATAAACTTTTTTTTACACTATTTTTTTTTAAATTGCATACTATGAACACGTACTAAGGTTTTTTTCTAAATTTAGACTATTCGCAGTTATCGATGAGTCAATCATATATAGTCCTTAAAAAATATTTAAAATTTAGGCAGAAAATTTAGTTATTAGTCAAGTTTCAATCTGCGAAATTAAGAAGAATTAAAACTTCAATCACTTACTTCTTATTAATATATATTTTTATTTTAAGGCATAAAGCATTGAACAATTCAATCATTATACATCATTTTATTAAGCGAATTACTTAAGTTTACATTATTCTCTATACATTAACAAGAAATTTCTTTGAATTTTGACAATTTAAAAAAAAAAAAATTTAAGTAGGTAGGTACACTTAAAACGAAAGAGAGAAAGAGAGAGAGAGAAATCCAATGTATTTTTAATTAACTGAATAACGCCAAAATGGCCACTATTGAAGTTTATAAATCATCGAAATTGTTCTCTTTGTAAGTATGTATATATTTATTATTTTAACAAACGTAATTCTGAAGACTGTTAAAGCACCATAAACGGCCATATTTAAAATCTACATTTACACACTAACGAGACATATATACCGGGGGAATTAATTTAATGTTCATAAGTTCTCACACGTGAGGTTCGTTTCACTGTTAATCCTCTTGCAACACTTCTATCTTCGTTACATCACCGAACGTCTCCACCTCATCTGTAATTTTTTACGCGAAATATAAATACGGGTGACTCGCCTATAACACGGTACCCATAGACACAGCCCACTGAGTTTCTCGCCGGATCTTCTCAGTGGGTCGCGTTTCCGATCCGCTGGTAGATTCTGCGAAGCACTGCTCTTGCTAGGGTCAGTGTTAGCAACTCTCAGGTTTGAGCCCCGTGAGCGCACCTACAAACGTTAGGGTGAAGCTGAAATAGCCTCTCAAGGCTATCAGGTAAGGCAGGAAAAAAAAATTTACACGGTAGATACGTTCCTACAAAGTTTCCTGTTTTGCGAAACCGTATTATGACACTAGAAGTCAGTACAAAAAGGACAGTAATTTAACAATGAAACATCTCAACTACGGGCTGTATGTCATGTATTATTTTACATATTATACATAAAAAATAAGCAGAAAAATTGCGGTTATTCCCATATTATATTGTGTGTTCATAGTGCGTAATTTTATAAATAATTTTAATCAATTAATTTATCATTAAAGTTGAAATTTAAACAAAAAAAACATATCGAGGGTTGCAAGACTATTATAACATTTATGTATATAAAGGTTTAAGCGACATTTCGAAATTCCATTATTAGCATCAAAAGACGATATTTTTAATTAAATTTCAATTAAGAAGAATTCGAACGCCATTGAAATAGCTGAAGATTTTTTTTCATATTTTTCAAAAATGTACTTATATAGCTTCCTGTACAGTTGCAAAAATGTCGCCTAAACCAAATGACCTTTCACCCCTCGATATGTGTAATTGTTGTCAAATTGTGACAAGTGACTGCGAGTGACAGTTTTACTGTCGGTAGGGCTTGTGGGCCCGCACGGGTAGGTACCACCCTGCCTATTTCTACCGTGATACAGTAATGCACCGGTCGTCGGAACTTATACCCTTGAGGCCGATATCTCAATCGACTGCGCCTTCGCAAGAAAATTTGAATATCGAAAAATTGGAAGAGAGAAAGAGAGAGAGTATTCTTTATTGTACACAAAAAAAATATTAAACAATGCGAAACATTAAATAAATAAAAAAGTACAATAGGCGGTCTTATCGCTAAGAGCGATCTCTTCCAGACAACCATCAGGTGGACCAAGTTGGTTTCTATCTTTTAATATTTATAATATTTTAAGTACGAAAGGATTAAATATTGAAATTATATTGAATTATGTTGAATTTATGATTGATTTATATATTTAATTTATAAACTATTTTGGCAGAATAAATGTATTGGTTTTAGAAGTCAATTTATAAATAAATTAATTTATATAGATAGTAATTTATATTTTTGATTTATTAATAATTGTAGTTGGGATAATAATTTTAATTCTAGACGTTTTAATTGGGGTTGCTTTTTTAGGTTAAATTGTAAGTCTGTTCGTTCTAGAGTCTGTGGTCGGTGTCCGCACTCACGTGTGCCGAGCGGGGGGCGGGGGCGGCGCTCTCAGTCGTCGCGCTGCACGTGGCGGCGCTGCAGGGCGAGCGCGAGGTCGTGCTGCAGCGCGGCGGTGCGGCGCGCCACGTCCGCCGGGATCACTGACCTCAGCCCGCTCACTATATCTTTTGTTTTACCTACAAAACAAAATCATCACCTTCAGTGTCTTTTTTTATTTATTGCTTAGATGGGTGGACAAGCTCACAGCCCACCTGGTGTTAAGTGGTTACTGGATCCCATAGACATTTACAACGTAAATGCGCCACCCACCTTGAGATATAAGTTCTAAGGTCTCAGTATAGCTACAACGGCTGCCCCACTCTTCAAGCCGAAACGCATTACTGCTTCACGGCAGAAATAGGCGGGTGGTGCTACCTACCCGTGCGGACATACATGAGGTCCTACCACCAGTAATTACGCAAATTATAATTTTGCGGATTTGGTTTTTATTACACGATGTTATTCTTTCACTGTGGAAGTCGATCGTGAATATTTGTAAGTACATATTTAATTAGAAAAATTGCTAACCGCCTGCGGGATTCAAGCATCGGTGCATCGCTAGATATGAATGCACCGGACGTCTTATCCTTTAGGCCACGACGACTTCAAAGAGTCGCAGTCTTCGCAGAGTCCTTGACTACTTTGGTCACAGTGTAAAGAAGAATGGAAGCAACCTCGAAAGGCTCAATAAGTTGGGCCGACCAGATCCGCCCTGCCCATGGTCCGACATTTCACAACGCCCTCCACACCACCAGAAAAAGAAACAGGTGGAGAAAAATCTTACGAGAAGTAATGACATAGAAATAGTGCAATAGGGAAATAGTGCAACGGAGAATGAATTTCAAATTTGAAAGTGGCAATAACTTGTCTGTTAAATATAAAGTAATTTAAAAGGAAAAATTGATACCAAAATAAATGTCGTTAAGTGTGTTTCTGATCTTATTTTCCATGTCTTCCACCATGCGCCCAATATTTGCAATGTGCGGAGTCACATCACTTACTGTCGAGTCTTGTTCTGCCTGAAATTCAAAAGATAATCTATAATATTAAAAATACGATATTATAATTTTAGAGTAAATGGATAGAATACAGAATGAATATGATAGAGGAAGTCTGAAAGAGGCACATCTGACAGAGAAGTTAAGAAATGTGTGTTTGGAATGGTATGGACATGTAATGAGACGAAATGACAATGAGATTGTTAAGAGAGTTTTAACTATGAATGTGCAAGGCTTTAGAAGGAGAGGTCGACCTAAAAAAAATGGATGGATTGAGTGAAAGATGATATGTGTAAAGGGGAGTAAAGAAGAAATGGTTTATGATAGAGGAGTATGGAAGGAGAAAACATGTTGCGCCGACCCCAGGTCACTGGGAGAAGGGCAGGAGAATGATAGTGATGATGATGGCATTATAATTTTATTAAGATTTGGGGATGCAGTACCAGAATGAGGCTGCAATTGCATTGTTCTTGTTGCGTAAATATAAAAATAGAACTCCTGCACAATATTATTAAACTTTGTGCGTATAAAATAAAACTAAATTTACCTGTCTAGTCAAACTGCCTCCAAGGTTCATAGTGCCGCTGCTTTCTTTATTAGTCTGAAGCCACAACATTGCAGTCGAGGTCAACTTGTAGTGAGCATTGCGTCCTGAACTCTTCTCGATCACCTCCACTACGTGGATTGAATCCCAGCATCCTTTGATCTTTTGGGAACCATCTCCAGCTTTCTTGATTAATATTACTCCTGAAATTGTTTTATTTATTTTTGTATTTGAAATTGTTATTTTTAAATATTTAAAGGTGGACTAAGTAGTGAAATATTAGTGAATAGATTTGTATTTTATAGTAAAAGAATTAAAATAGAGTGACAATGAAAATAATGGATGAAAAAGATGATGCAATTAAACATGAAGATTAATGTTTTATGTGAGAGATTATTTAACTAAAAGTATAAAATTATATAAAATATATATAAAAGTATATTACCAAATTAATATTATTTACTCTTTATTTAAAAGTAGTTTTTACACTTTATAGAGATCCATACCCAGTGGTGAAATGAAAGATAGCTTATATTTATTCTTAGAGCTTAAACGATTTCCACAGAATTTTGTAAAAATTGGCAAACTGGTTTAGAGATGAAAACATAACATATAGACAGTTACTTTCATATTGTTAATGATATTTGCTATAGAACTTTTAACATCAAAGAGTATAAAAGTAAATAATAAAAGTATTTAAAATTAACAATAACTTTCTAGCAAAATTAAATTTTATGAAACTCTTTATTGATCTCTAAATCAATATCTGTCTACATATGAAAGCAAAGTGAAAATCCATTCAGAAATTCCAGAGTAATGCTTCAACAAACAAACAGATTAATATAAAAGAACTAAAAATTGCTAGTTTCTGTTCTACTAGTCTTCTTTAGTTGCCCCCTAAAGTAATAAAAATACTATTATTCCTTTTCTGTAATGCACAGCCACCGTGGAATTTACTGTTCTAATACATGTCTTTAATTTACAGAGACTAAATTAAGAGTGCTCACCTGCAAATCCATGATCCATATCCCAAAGGTAGACTGAGCTAACGCCACCTTCAAAGTACATCTCTCGATATTGATCAAAGGCGAGGTTAGCATCTATTTCTAGTTTTCTCAAGCGTTCAGAGGGCATGGAGCCATCATCTAATGGTGGGTCGTAAGTATTCGACCAAGGAGACCTGTAGGAGTCACCGTCGCGATTGTAATCGCATAATAAATAGTCTTTCCCGTTGCTACGATCCTGAGCAATCTTTAGAGGCTGATCTACTGATGATAATAGGTCGTCACACATACTCGGAACGAGGTCTATCAAATCTGTTAAATTCTTTTCGATCTGCTGAGGGGGCAGCCTCCGCATCAAGTCCAGTGCACAATCCATTTGTTGGTCACTCTGTAACAAAATATATATGCACGATTTTAGTATAAATACTTCTTAATTTCCTTGCATTAGTCATCACAACAAATAGCTTGTTATGATGTATGCCAGGTCACTGAAACTAGAAAGACAACTTACCATATTGAAGTTTTATTATTCGGATTAACAATTAATAACAAAATAACCAAAGTAGTATAATTATTTCATTAAATTAATAACTACAAGTTTTAAAAGTCCCAACCCGAAAATGATAACTTGACGTAATTTGACACTTGAAGTTTAGTAAAGTACCTGCATATGTAGTGGTAGTTATATTTTTTTCACTAGAAAGGCGAAGGGATTAACTTAATCATTTTAAAGTCATTTAACCTAATCTTTTGCATATTCTGTTTTATAAAAATAATATAAAGTAATTCATTTCGCTCTATATCGGGTGGTGAGTAGCTATTTAGTTTAAGCGACATTTCAATTAATACGCGACATTTATCTTTATAATTAAAGGTGCATTTTATTTTGTATCATATCAACATATCGATGTTTTTAATTGAGCTTCAATTAAGTTTACCACATTCAAATAGCTGAAGAGGTTTTTTTATGATATTTTTTTTCAAATTTTAAACATAAAATGGCTCTCATGTAAGGTTGCAAAAATTTCGTTTAAACCAACAGCCTTTCATCCCTAGGTATCATGGATAGTTTTCCAATAACAGCACTAGAGCGCATTATGCGGCATAATGCTCAACGTTGAATGTTCCAACTACAGCAACGCTTCGCACAATCGAGCACTCTCAAAAGTACTGCCTGTCATCAGAGATTTTATTAATGGCTCAAATAACTCATCTGTTTCATTATCATAAATATTTTCAATAAATATATCACTTGATAATGAAATAATTGATTGATTTAAACTCGGAGCACTCGATAAATTATCGTCATCACTGTCATCTGGATAAGATGATTCAATTAAAAAGTATACACATCATTTTCTTAGAACTCATTTAAAAAATACTCAAAACGAAAAAAAATGTTAATGAAATAATCGAAATCCAAATTACTTAAAATAACCGTAAATAGTTTTCAACCAATTATTATTGTTTACCACATTATTTAGGTGAATGAAGTTAGCCCCTCAAAAATATATTTTTTTCCTATTTTATACTTATTTTCTATTAATTCGTTTGTTCATCATTTGTTCATGATTGTTCACTGTTAATAATTGTTTGTTCTGCATTTATTCATTTAAAAAAAATATTTAAAAATATACCTACAAGTTAGCCCCTCTAATGCAATTTTTAATATTTTTTCATCCTTAATGACTCGTAAATATTCATTTTCGATTGTTCTTATACAAAACACGTTTGTTCTCTTTCGAAATTACTCGTTTTTTGTTTAATTTACTATTTTTATTAGTTGAATAAACGTATGCAAAATATGTGTACTGCGCATGCGTCAACTATAATGCCTAAACTTTCTACGCGGTTTTGATCGTGAAACAAAAAAAACAAATATAAATCCTGAAGGAGCAATTAATTGGTATACAGTTTAATTAAAAAAATTAAAAAATAAATAAATGAAATTATGTGCATTGGCGTTAAGTTAGACCAAATACATTTTTTCCATCCTCTTACCTTACCTACTTAACGCCAATGCACATTATTTCATTTATTTATTTTTTTATTTTTTTAATTAAACTGTATACCATTTAAATGCTCCTTCAGGATTTATATTTGTTTTTTTTTTTCACGATTAAAACCGCGTAGAAAGTTTAGGCATTATAGTTGACGCATGCGCAGTACACATATTTTGCATACATTTATTCAACTAATAAAAATAGTAAATTAAACAAAAAAAGAGTAATTTCGAAAGAGAACATACGTGTTTTATATAAGAACAATCGAAAATGAATATTTACGAGTCATTAAGGATGAAAAAATATTAAAAATTGCATTAGAGGGACTAACTTGTAGGTATATTTTTAAATATTTTTTTTAAATAAATAAATGCAGAACAAACAATTATTAACAGTGAACAATCATGAAGAAATGATGAACAAACGAATTAATAGAAAATAAGTATAAAATAGGAAAAAAAATTTTTTTTGAGGGGCTTACTTCATTCACCTACATTATTTATACATTAATGAGGTTGCTAGCTCCGTAAATATATTTTTTTCAACACTGAACAACAGCGCACTCTGCTGATGCATTTGAAAACTAATTCACGTTCCAATTAAGCTTCAGCATAATTCGGCATTGTGTGCCACTGAGTCGTATTATGCTCTGTAATTGGGAAACTACCATGAAGTTGATTAATTTGGAACATTAATCAATAGGAGTGAACTTAAATCAAACGAAATGGTATGGGATTAAAAAACAGTCTCAAAAACGTAGTGGTTATTTATTGCGAAACTTTGTCCAGATATCTTGTTCATTTTCTCAATTTATGCATTTTTGCAGATATTAAACAGTTAATAAACAACCATTAACACACATTTAGGACTGAATAAACACTACATTAACAAAGTAAAAGAATTCACACAACTTTGCTTCTTGAATTACCGCCAAAAAGTCTATACATAGTTTATGTATACGAGGGCGGCACTGAAAATTTCGGGAATTAACGAAGTGATACAACATTACTATTTAAAAATGTATTTATTGCTTTTTGAAGTATTCTCCGCGAAATTTGACACATTTTTCCATACGATGGAACCAATAATTGAAGCAACCATTCCATTCGGAAGTTGGGGTCTCCAAAATGGCCGTTTTGTAGGCGTCCACAGCTTCTTCAGGTGATGAAAATCTCTGTCCACGCAATTTATTCTTTATTTTAGGGAAAATATAGAAATCATTAGGGCTTAGGTCGGGGCTGTACGGCGGATGGTCTAATAATTCTATGTTTTCTTGCTCTAAAAACTCTTTTGTTCTGTGCGCGGTGTGAGAACTCGCATTGTCGTGATGGAGGATGATGCGGCAGTTGCAGTTCTCTTTACGGAGTTCAGAAACGACCTGTGGCAAACAAATGCTAGCATACCATTCTGCATTAACCGTTATTTGTCCCTCAAGAGGAATAGTCGTAACATGGCCGGTTTTTTGGACACAAAGTGGCCACCATTTTTTTTGCAACACTCCGTGAACGAACAATTTTTGTTGGCTTTAACTCATTTTCGAACACCCAAACTCGTGACTGGTTTTTTGTTTCGGGTTCGTACGCGTATATCCAGGATTCGTCACCTGATACAATGTTGTATACAGCATTTGTGGATCCTGTGTGGAATCTTTCGAGAGTTCTGACGCACCAAGTAACGCGAGCCGCTTTTCGCTCTTCACAGAGCGAATGCGGTATCCATCGGGAAAACAACTTTTTTACACCTAATTGTTCATGCAAGATTATTTGTATTTGACTCATGCCAATGTCTAAAGTTGCCTGAATTTCGCGGTATGTCACATGTCGATCTTCCTCAATCAGCTTACGCACAGCATCAACGTTTTCTTGGGTGACTGCAGTTTTTGGACGACCTTGACGGGGATCATCACTGAGCTTGACACGTCCACGTTGAAACTCAGCAAACCAGTGATAAATTGTGGTTTTGGATGGGGCTTCATCACCAAATGCAGAAATCATCCGGTCAACACACTGTTTTTGTGTTAAACAACTTCGAAAGTCATAATAAATCATCGCTCTTGAATTTTCTCGAGTCAATTCCATTTTCTCAACGACTAAACAAGTTTGACAAAACCTCGTGACAAGACCGACCCCCTGATCACGTAAAAATTTGCGACAGCCACAATTTTGCAGATGTTGTGCAGACGCGTCGCGACCGATCGCAAAACGTCAAATTATTTCGTATCACGTACCGCGATTGTTCGCTTACCGCTTACTGCAGTTTTCTGTCATACAACTAGCGCCAGTCGCAATCGGGTAGCAATAATTGGCACTAAAAAGCCCATGGAGTTAATAAGTAAAAAAGCCACATTACTTTTTTTTTTTTTTTGCTGAACAAACCGGCAAATGAATTTATAAAAGCGCGTTACATATAAACATTTCAAAATGTTTAAGTGGAATTCACGTTTGAAACGCCAAGTGAGAGCTGCTAATTCTGTTCTTTTCGATGAAGCGTTACTAAAAATAAGTGATCTAATAATAATTTTTGCTTTATTTTGAATAATAGCTATAAAAATGTAATTGTGTCGNACTATATGAGTCGACTATTATCAAAGCCGGCAATCTGACTTTTGGACAATGATTGGTAAATCAGAAAAACGAATTATTGACTTTGTATTCCATTGGCAGTCACAAAACTCTTCGGAACGACATCTTAGATAAATAACAGGTTAACTATTAACCTTTATTTAATGCAGGTTTTGAACCGTATTCTTTGAAGGAGACGATTATATTCAAATAAATCTGTATTGACATATCAATAAAAAAATTTTGTCCAAATGTACAGATTGCCGCCTTTGATAATAGACGACTCATATCTGGTTCTTCTAATTCATGTTTTAATAGCGCTAAGACCTTGTAAGCCGGCAAGACTGTATGACTGTTCCGCTTATGTCGCGAAGCAATTTTCGTTACAAAATAGATGCTACCTGTTCATAACATAATTAAAAAAGTGAGGTAAGAAAGTCATAAAAATTTAAATGTACAAAAAGTTTTGTTTTGCTCCATTAGACGGACGAGAATTCGCCATAATATTTTTATTTTGCTTAGATGGGTGGACGAGCTCACAGCCCACCTGGTGTTAAGAGGTTACTGGAGCCCATAGACAACTACAACGTAAATGCACCACCCATCTTGAGATATAAGTTCTAAGGTCTCAAGTATAGTTACAACGGCTGCCCCACCCTTCAAACCGAAACGCATTACTGCTTCACGGCAGAAATAGGCAGGGTGGTGGTACCCACCCGCACGGACTCACAAAAGGTCCTGCCACCAGTAATTACGCAAATTATAATTTTGCGGGTTTGATTTTTATTACACGATGTTATTCCTTCACCGTGGAAGTCAATCGTGAACATCGTGAGAATATCTGGTGGAAACGTGTACTTTGTGTCCTTTGATCCTTTTGTAGTTCTTCAACAATAAAATCGAGATGATTATTACAGGACAACACGAAAGGACGAAGGAAACGGACGCGTTCCGTTAAATGTTAAGTGATGCATTTCAGATTTCCAATTTTCAAATCGTTTCCCGGAAATTTAATAATAACGCTACAAACGAATCCGCTCAATTAGCTCTCGTAATTATGTATGTAGCAGCTTGTTTTTAAACAGACGTATATTTATAGTACTCACAACGTTGTACATCGCTCATAATTGATTTTAATGAACGAAAACCTTGCAAAAAGAATATTCACCTGAATGGTTTGATGATTTTAAACACGTTATCTCTATTCCATTTGATAAAGGGCGTCGTACCTTTCAATTCGAATTAGTTTTAGGGTTACCAGCTGAATAATTGAGTATGTAACTACATATCTACATACCTATAAATCTCTACACGATATACTAATTGATAATTTCTTAAAACTAGTGGTCCCGCAGTAGTCGAAATTATTACTATAATTAATTGGAATTGTAAGTTTGTACACTATTATGATTGTATTTTATACTTCTATAATCATAAATTTCGCCAAGACTACACTATAAAAAAATTTAACAAAGACAAACAATATTTAATCTATTCTCAATTTTACAACCGACGTCAAGAACAAAAGTTTGACAATAAATAGTATGCATGCGTGTGTGCGTCAAATACATGGTATGTAGTGTGTGTAATGTTTTCTTTATTGATTTAATGTATCCTTTACGCATTATTTTAAAAAAAAATTAGCATTGTGCACTTCTTCGTCCGCGCAATTTTCGCAAAAAGGGATACAAAGTTTTTGCTTCACGTATTAATATATAGATTCAAGCAACATAATAACATTATTGAAAAAAATCTATCATTTATTCTTATTATCATATTTATAATCTACCATTTCCTCATTTTATTGATTTTCCAAAATATCCAAATAAGTTTTTGGGTTTTAGTCTGACGTTAAACCTCACGAATGAATTTGGAAAGAACTATAACCGACACATTCTTCTTTACACACCGATTCAACAATAGGAATGTACATTTATGAAACAATGGTAATAAACACACAATTAAGAGAGATTTCAACATCGCGGTCCGTAACACGATGAATGCAGATATCATTATCGCAATTACGTTGATGATAAATCAATAATTGTAAACAGTAACACGAACTTGTTACCGAATGAAATCGAATTGAAAATATTCAAACCGAATTAACGTTTAAAATGAAGGCAGCAAGATCGAAAGTCGATAATGAAATTAAAAATAAGTTTGACGCGTGCCTAAAGACAATGAACGTAATAATTAGAGGCCTCGGTCAAAGGCAATCGAAAACGAAAGGAAATCGCTTCGGATGTGACGTCACTCCTGAGTGTAAATACAAATTTCGTTTGCTTCCGAACATGAAAATTTGCATAACAATTTAACTGTAAAGGATTTTATCAGCTTCGTTGTTATTGACCATTGTGCATTCTCTTTGGGTGTCGTCAAGTATCTCCAGTTTATGCCATTTGTTTCTGTGTGTTGTGTATTTTATTACTAGCTTTTGCCCGCGACTTCTTCCGCGTGGAATAATTCACAAATAATGCTTTATTTTTGAACAAATTTGGTTAGCATAAAAAACGTTATAGTGAGCCAACCTTAACATATAGATATATGCTGTCGCGGACTTTTTTTAGATCCTTTAAAGGGGAACAATTCTGTCATGCATTATTTTAGCGAAACTTTAACCGTTTCTGCAGCGCACGCAGCGGAAGCTCTCAAAAGGAAAAAAATCCCCGATTTTGAAACATTCTTTTTTGGTGCTCCGCTTGTATTAGTCGTAGCGTGATGTTATATAGCCTATAGCCTTCCTCGATAAATGGGCTATCTAACACTGAAAGAATTTTTCAAATCGGATCAGTAGTTCCTGAGATTAGCGCGTTCAAACAAACAAACTCTTCAGCTTTATAATATTAGTATAGATAATTACATTAGCCAGTCTAATAACAATACAATGAAGTTTTAATTTAAATATGGCGGAGTTATGGTTTCGAAGCGCTTGTTTGTCTTATAAAATGATAATCGAACCCAAACATTTGAGCGTAGACACAGCTTCCATTGATCGTCAAGTCCTACTTTAACCTAGTTACGAAATGGATCGATTCTATTCATTTCCGAGTATTCAACTTCATTCACTTCACAGTAGGTACATGTAACAGATATCATACGTGCTGTAGAAGACAATGGATGACCGACGGTCGATGACATTACAATGGAACGTTATCGTTTGCACGACGTATCGCATTAACAGGTTTATTTTCATTTGAAATTCACTGTCTAAGCGGCGAACGCATCAAATTTATTCATTAGGTTTTCTTATCAGGAATTCCGTGTCGTTCGTTCGGAAATTTTCGACATGTGCGCTTTATAGAATTGTTGTTTGTTTAGTTTAGAAGTATAAACGAACTCATATTTACGGAAGCCCATAGAAACAGCTCAATGTAATTACGTAAATGAAATTAAATATCAAAGTTTCAATTTTTATTAATATGAGTTACAGTCAAATGAAAATAAGTTTTTGAAACTAAGTGTAAAGTCTTAATTGGTCGCAATTGTACTTAAAGTTAACCCATGCTTACTGAAGCTATGGGCGTACAGCTCAATGTAATTACGCAAACGAAATTGAATACCAAACTTTCAATTTTTATTAATATGAGTTACAGTCAAATGGAAATAAGTTTTTGAAACAAAGTGTAAAGTCCTATGAAGTCGTCGTGGCCTAAAGGATAAGACGTCCGGTGCATTCGTATCGAGCGATGCACTGGTGTTCGAATCTCGCTGGCGGGTACCAATTTTTCTAATGAAATACGTACTCAACAAATGTTCACGATTGACTTCCACGGTGAAGGAATAACATCGTGCAATAAAAATCAAACCCGCAAAATTATAATTTGCGTAATTACCGGTGGTNTGAAGTCGTCGTGGCCTAAAGGATAAGACGTCCGGTGCATTCGTATCGAGCGATGCACTGGTGTTCGAATCTCGCTGGCGGGTACCAATTTTTCTAATGAAATACGTACTCAACAAATGTTCACGATTGACTTCCACGGTGAAGGAATAACATCGTGCAATAAAAATCAAACCCGCAAAATTATAATTTGCGTAATTACCGGTGGTAGGACCTCTTGTGAGTCCGCACGGGTAGGTACCACCGCCCCGCCTATTTCTGCCATGAAGCAGTAATGCGTTTCTTTTTGAAGGGTGCGGCAGCCGTTGTGACTATACTGAGACCTTAGAACTATATCTCAAGGTGTGTGGCGCATATATGTTGTAGATGTTTATGGGCTCCAGTAACCACTTAACACCAGGTGGGCTGTGAGCTCGTCCACACATCTAAGCAATAAAAAAAATAAAAAAAAATTGGTCGCAAGTGTATTTAAAGTTGACTGGTTGATTAAAACAACGTAACTGTCGACTTTCACGTATCCAATGGAGGTATTCTATTCATTTGGAACGAGCTCTCTCGGCGGATAACCTCGAGTTTCGTAAGAGGACGCATCCGATCCGTCATAGCTTCGACCTTGCGACGACAATTGCTGAATCTCATTGTCCGCGAAACGCTCATTGTGAACCTTTGCGGTGCATCGAAACTGATTCTTATATCTACAGGTACTGAATGACTAATTCACGATTGAGAATCCGTATGTCGATTCAATTTTATTTGTCTCATGTAAGATAAAGATGTCAATAACTTTTTACTGGTGGTAGGACCTCTTGTGAGTCCCCACGGGTAGGTACCACCGCCCTGCCTATTACTGTCGTGAAGCAGTAATGCGTTTCGGTTTGAAGGGTGGAACAGCCGTTGTCACTATACTGAGACTTTAGAACTTATATCTTAAGATGGGTGGCGCATTTACGTTGTAGATGTCTATGGGCTCCAGTAACCACTTAACACCAGGTGGGCTGTCAGGTTGTCCACCGATCTTAGCAATAAAATAAAATAAAAATATTTCGACATAAAAGCCACAAGATTGGTCTGTAAATTTAATTAATGTTTATTTTTGGTCTCTATACTATTATTTTTAGACTATGTAATTATTTTTGAAAAAAAAGGTTATAACATGGATATGGAATATACTTAGACGTAAGCTACGTTCAAGTTCTAATTGAAAAGTAAATAAAATGTGAATTCAAGCTTACATAATGTCTAGATTGATTATCATTTATCTACAAAACTAAATGGAATTTTACAAGATGTTTTTAGACCATTAAAAATGATTAGTACATTCGTTGTTGTAGTCAAGTTAACGCTTTATCTAGTCGGAAGGAAGCAGGTCATTAACGCTAATGTCATAGACGCCCACAACTAGCTAAGATATTCATACCATCCAAAATCGCAATATAAATAGGCAATGATGTGTGTACTCCTTCGTTTCAAGGTTGGGTTTAGTCTGAAAAAAAAGTACATTTTTTTTCCACTTTTACTAAAAGATATCATAAAAATATTACAAAATAGAGAATGTAATATTACATAAAGTGTAATTGAAGATGACGAATCTATATATTAATACGTGAAGCAAAAACTTTGTATCCCTTTTTATGAAAATTGCGCGGACGGAGGAGTATGAAATTTTCCACACTTGTAGAGAATATAGAGAAGAAGTGCACAATGCTAATTTTTTTTGCATAACAATTGCAATGCATAAAAGATACATTAAATCAATAAAGAAAACATTACACACACTACATACCATGTATTTGACGCACACACGCATGCATACTCTTTATTGTCAAACTTTTGTTCTTGACGTAAAATACATAATAGTGTACAAACTTACAATTCTAATTAATGATAGTCGAATTTCAACTACTGCGGGACCTCTAGTTTATATAATTGGGCGAACATTAGCACTAACGACCATGGGAATTTTTATAAACAAACGTAAATTCAAACACATTAGCAACGTAGGATGCGTCAAAAATTGTCAGGAGCTTTGGCTGTGTTGCCTAGTTTGGTGGGTAGGGCCCCAAAAACATTCTTGAACCCGCGGTCTGCTCCCAAAATATGCAGATCGTCAAGTCCCACGCACCGCTTTCGGGCACCTCGTATAAGATTCAGACCTTTGCCCGACAAAAAATATAGGCGCGACTGTGTTCCTGGTATTGATGATGTCCATGAACGACGGTAACACACCATCAGGTGGGCCGTATGCTCGTCTGTAAAATATGTGTCTTCTTTGATAAGTGATTTAAATATCCGACATTTCGTCTTCTCGCATTAAAACTGTATAATCTCAAAACTTACTAATTTTACAGGATAATGTTTTAATTTTACAAGTTACATTATCTGTCTTTTAAAGTAAGATAAAATTATGTATTAATTTTGTTAATAGTAGTCAAAATATAGGTAAACTAAAAAAAAACTAAAACTAAACTACGCTCTTTTAACAGTATTTATGAGAAAAATACTGACGATACCAAATGATTAACTCAATTTCGAATATTAACTCAATTTCGAATATTTTTGGAAATTGTACACTTTTAATGCGAAAAGACGATTTGTGGTTTTCTTGATTGTTAAGATTAAATATAGGTAGGCCCACCTGTAATTGAGTAGATATCGGAGCCCACAGGCATTACATAAATGCCGCTAGCCATCTTGAGACGTGCTGACGAAATCGCAATTGGCAGGGAACTTTTTAACGATTTATAACAAAAACTTTAAGTGCTAGGTTTTTTTAAATCAGGAAACCATTTAAACTACGTTAATTCATCTGACTTTGTTTAAGCTCAAAAAAACAGCCTAGTAGGTACTATTGTTTGTAAGAAGTAAAATTTGTAGACAACAGGAAATCGTGTAATAAAAATAAAACCCGCAAAATTACAATTTGCGTAATTACTGGTGGTAGGACCTTTTGTGAGTCCGCACGGGTAGGTACATACCACCGCCCTGCCTATTTCTGCCGTGAATCAGTAATGCGTTTCGGTTTGAAACGTGGGACAGCCGTTGTAACTATACTGAGACCTTAGAACTTATATCCCAAGGTGGGTGGCGCATTTACGTTGTAGATGTCTATGGGCTCCAGTAGCCACTTAACACCAGGTGGGCTGTGAGCTCGTCCACCCACCTAAGCAATAAAAAAAAGGTGACTTTATAATAATTGGGGAAGGTTTGTTTGAATTGGATACCAAAATTATATCAGTATAGTTGCGAACTGCTGGACTCGAGCGGACCTTGCCTTAGACATAAAGTTAGCGAACGCACTTCTTTGTGATTTAAATTACGGAATTAACTTCGCCGATAAACAACGTACAAGTCTTGATCGTAAATTTTAACACTTTGATCTTTATTCGAGAAGATTAACAAACTTTAATACGCTTGTGATTTCGAACATGGTCGAATGCAGGAAATGTTCGAAGATCGTCTTCTGGTATTTTGTTTATTCCAGTTTAATTTGTTATTAGGGCTCTGAAAGTATATTCTAGTGATTGATATATATATATATATATATGATTGTCACATTATTGGAGAGTAAATTTTTTTTCATTGATTTATCACTTTGAATAAATATGTAAATGTGGTTTTGAACTCGTAATAAGAAACTGGTCTATTTAGTATTTGTAAACCGATGATTCTAGTTGAGGATATTAGATCAAAATAATAAAAGTTATGGAAGTTGGTGAAAAGACATTAAAAGATTCACATTGATAGATCTATCATCTGCATATATCCATCAAAAAACTATTAGTAGTCGTCGTGGCCTAAAGGATAAGACGTCCGGTGCATTCGTATATAGCGATGCAACAGTGTTTCAGCGAATACCCATGCGCTGGACTGATCAGGAACACCTTACTGAAACCCCACTTTACGAGTGGCTTTAATAAGCAAGAATTCCACATGACCACAACTGCTCTGCCAAGAGCAACCAATTATGATGCTGATATACCACTAAACAAGGGCGTAAAATTATATGATTCTGATCATTCTGTTACAGCTCCTGCAGAACCTGGGCAAGGTCGACCGGACTCTCGACGATATATTCGAAGAGCACCTACAGAATTTCAACCGACAGCACCAGCAGTCCACCAGGTTGCAGAAGGAGTTCAACAATTACATAAGATGTATACGAGGTATTTAAAAATAGACCAAGTTATGTTTATCTGATGATTCTTTTTGCTTTATAACCTGAGCTATCCTCTAAAAATGAGAGTTTTTTTTTAATAACTATCAACAACCAAGTCAAAAGAACAAAAAAAGGAATTTAAAGAGATAAATATACTATTCATTAAAATTTCGTACGGGTATGTAGCTTTGAATATAATTTTTTTAATGCTTTTATTATGTGAATAACATACTTGTGGCATTTTGACCGTAACTTTTACTGTCGTATCAATATCCTAATAAAATAGAAATAAATTTAGAAATCGATTAAGCAATTTTCAATTGTCAAAATCGATTTATTTTCTAATAACAAGAAAAATATTCAGGTAGTTATAACAACTACTGGTATTAAAATGTGGACCAGTGAAAGAGTATGATGGTGAGAGAGTTAAATCTAAGTTTTCCTTAAACCCATCACGGAAATAAATTACTACGTCATTTTACAAAGACACGTCACTGTTCTTAAAAGGATTCGTCCTCTTTCCAGCGGCGCAGACAGCTTCGAAGTCGCTGATGGAAGCGATCACGGAGGTTTACGAGAGCGGCTGGTCAGGTCACGACCTGCTGTACGTCCAAGCTCAGAACATGGAGGTCCTTTGGCAGGACTTCTCGCACAAACTCGGCGACCAAGTACTCATACCGCTCAACACGTATACGAACCAGTTCCCCGAAGTCAGGGTGAGTGTTCACGTATCTGCAATTCTAGGGATGTCGATCCTGGAAATTATTGTATCTGTATTTTTTTTTATTGCTTAGATGGGTGGACGAGCTCTCAGCTCTAACCTGGTGTTAAGTGGTTACTGGAGCCCATAGATGTCTACAACGTAAATGCGTCACCCACCTTGAGATATGGGTTCTAAGGTCTCCGTATAGTTACAACGGTTACCTCGCTCTTCAAACCGAAACGCATTACTGCTTCACGGCAGAAATAAACGGGGTGGTGGTACCTACCCGTGCGGACTCACAAGAGGTTATATTGGTAATGTTGTGTAAATGTTCGCGACCACTTAGAATCGAGTTTTGTTTGACGCTAAAAACGTGTGTGGTTGCTATTGGATAAGAATATTATTCTCGAACCCCACTATCCTATAAAACTATACGATTGCTAATTCAGAAGACCCACGGTTACGCTGAAATAGCCTCTCAAGGCTATCAGCTTAGGTAGGAAAAAAAAATCAGAAGACACACGCCAAGTGGTATCTCAAAAAATAAACATCTTTTAATTTCACCTAAATCAGTTCTCAAGTCCAAAAGAAAATAACAATTCAAGTACGGCATATCTAATGCTGCTTCAGTGAGTGTTGGCGAAATGACGTGAACCAATACCAATAAATGCGATTTAATATCATATTACATTCATACTAGATATTAGACCAGCGGTCGGGGAACTTTTTTAATTATTACCCCAAAATATTTTTATTTATTATACAAAATATTATATTTAGAGCTATTTGTAGCTTATTTGGGACTCGCTGAAAGAAAACTCAGGTCCGTTTAGGTCGCCTTTTGTTTTGTTTTGTTTATGCGCGTAATGTTGTTTTCGTTCAATATTCAATGTATAATTAGAAATCACGACTCAAAATATTAAAAAAATATAATTAGAACGATACAAAATACAATTTTCAACTATTATTGATTTTAAATACTAATGACAAAATGTGGGTAACTAAGTTGACACGCGAATGTACAACGTCCGTCTATCCCTGGTGCCGAGATCAGAAAGAGGCCGTGAACGAGGCAATATGTTAGTGGTGTCCTCAACTCCCCTCTTCAACTCCGACCAGTCTGAAGTCGCTGCTGTATTACGTCAGCAGGCCACGCCCACTTCCTAGGTCTGCTTTCCTTAGAGTATTTAATTTTTTTTTAATATACAATTTATCATAATTATTATTAATTTACAGAAAAAAATCGAGAAACGTGGTCGCAAACTCGTGGACTACGACAGTCAAAGGCACAGCTTCCAGAACTTACAGGCGAATGCCGCTAAAAGAAGGGACGACGTAAAGGTAGTGTACACACACACAGACATGCGTCTCTAAACGATCAATAGGCACTAACTATTATAGGCACAAATACAGACGAGCACAAATTTGTTCGGCGATTGCGATTATATGGTAAATGTATTGTACGAAGAACTTATACAATTCGAATACCCTGTTAAGTCATTAGAGTATGTATATGTATAAGTCATTAGTATTAGTATGTATAGTCATTAAAGTATACAAAAATATTTTTTTTATTTTTTTTATTGCTTAGATGGGTGGACGAGCTCACAGCCCACCTGGTGTTAAGCGGTTACTGGAGCCCATAGACATCCACAACGCAAATGCGCCACCCACCTTGAGATATAAGTTCTAAGGTCTCAGTATAGTTACAACGGCTGCCCCATCCTTCAAACCGAAACGCATTACTGCTTCACGGCAGAAATTGGCGGGGCGGTGGTACCCACCCGCGCGGACTCACAAGAGGTCCTACCGCCAGGGCTAATATGAATACTTTTTTGGTTGGAGTTGCCGACACTTGCACAATACTTTATGGCAAGTATTGGGCGAATTGCGATTGGTACCTATTCAAGGGGTTAACCGATAACCGTTGGGGTAAACTGGGGGGGTGTTCATGAGTGGAGGCCGCAAATTGGCAAACGTAGTGCAGGACGCCCTCAGGCTCGGTGTAGTGACGATATACATTTAAATCGGTCATATGTCATAATGCCTTTTTTATTATTATTATCATTATTCTACCTAGACTAAACTTTAAGGCGTATTATGAGCTTTCACAAATACGTTTGTTCTGAATGAGAGCTATACTCATCTGTACTCAGAACGAGGTAGGCACTAACACCCGGATTGTTCTTGCCACGGACCAGCCACGTTTTCCGGTTTGAATAGTCCAATTTTCACCACTTTGATAAAGCGGCACGACATAAGAACCCTCTCATCGTGGCCGCCGGTAACTACATTCCCGATCCTGCGGACAGAATGGAAAGAAGTCGACGTCGCCCCAAATACGTCATCTCGGATCCTCCCGATCCACTAACGGTGCTTTTAGGTACCTCAAGCACCGGTCATCGTCCTCGTTACTCCTAAGTATCCTCGTATCCTAAGTTACTCCGTCCGACTACTTACGTTACTAAGTCCGACTCCTCGTATCCTAAGTTACTCGTCGAGCCCTTCGTCGCAAGCGACGGGTTCGACGAGTAACTTAACCCTCAGACATAGCCCACTGAGTTTCTCGCCGGATCTTCTCATTGGGTCGCGTTTCTAATACGGTGGTAGATTCTGCGAAGCACGGTTCTTGCTAGGGTTCGTGTTAGCAACGTCATCAGGTTTAAGCCCCGTGAGCTCACCTACTAATTAAAGCGACGCTGATAGGCTATCAGCTTAGGTAGGAACAAAAAAAGAAAAACAAATTTTCAATTACAGGTGACGAAGGGACGCGAACAGCTCGAAGAGGCCAAACGCACCTACGAAATATTGAACTCCGAACTGCACGACGAGCTGCCAGCGCTGTACGACTCCCGGGTATTGTTCTACGTCAACAACTTGCAAACACTCTTCTCTGCCGAGCAGGTCTTCCATTTCGAAAGCTCCAAGGTAATTACGATTCTATTCACATGGGCGTTGAGTAGAAAATATTTTAATATTACTGGTGGTATACCTACCCGCAATTTCATCTATCGTTTGACGTCCACTGCGTGCAGGTGTTCGCTGAACTAGAAGCAGTAACGGACAAGCTAGCGAACGACTGTCAGCGCGGCTCGTACACGAAGAAGGCGAACAACGTGTCCCCTCCCCCGCTGCCCGCGCTCCCCGCCGCCCCCGCGCACAACGGGAACGCCGCGCACACCAACACCGTGCAGAGTGAGTGCACACCTAGCTAACGCATTTACTGTACTACTATAGCATTTTAGTGCGAGTTTTTTAACGTTCTCGATAGCGTAACTTTTCGAAGTGAAACTTCTTTAGAATCGTTATGATTTCAAAGTCGATGAAACGAAAAAATAAGTCCATAGGGACGCAAACACATAAATGTATATATAGGATTCAGCCGGCGAGAGAATGAGATAGAACACATTAGACGTTCTCGGTCTCCTCTTTGTGCGACTCTTCGTAGCATCCTCACTATCGTCTACTAAACATTGTCCATATGTATGTATGTATGCTCCTGTGTAGTGGGATAATCAGTGTATTTATATCTATATCTTATTTATAAGTTTCACTTCTACCGTGTGTGACTTGCACACACACACACACACACACACACTTTTTCTTTTTGAAGTGAAACTTCTAATGCGACTTCCAACAAGAGTGCGTTAAACGTTTAACGCTACCACGGAATAGAAAGAAACAAAGCAAGAGAGAATGCGCGGCACTCGAACGCACGCGCGTAGTATATACCTGTTACAGGACAACGCGAGCATTAGCAACGATTAGCGTCCAATATTTTAATGAAGTATTTAAAAATATACATATATTTCTTTTTCCATCTATAATTCGCAATAGATATACATAATATAAATGTTGAAGATGTCGCATGTCTTATACACAGTGTTCCCTATTACAAGAGCAATTTGATTTAAGGATGAAAAATGAAGAAAACCACCATAATACACATCCAAAAAGAAGTTTCACTTCATTCACGTGCACCCTACCTAGTCGTTGGTTGCCTAAGGGGCTATTCCAACTTCGCGCGAACCGGTAGGTGAGCTCACGGGCTCAACCTGAGAGAATTGCTAACACTACCCCTAGCAAGAGCAGTGCTTCGCTGAATCTACTACCGAATTGGAATCGCGACCCACTGAGAAGATACGGCGAAAAACTCAGTAGGTTGGCGTAAAAGTTAACTCAAATTTGTATGGAGTTGGAACAGCGCCCCTAGCGGCAAACGTTTCAACTCCATACAAATTGGAGTTAACTTTGACGCTATCGAGAACGTTAAAAAACTACGCACTAAGCACACTGCTGAAGGAGCGAATGAGCGCTCTGCCCGTCTACCGCGTCGATGATGATGTCGTCTTTGAAACAAAAGATGACCATTGGATTAAGTGGGTATCCGACAAAAATATAGTATAGTATGACTATGTCACAGAACCGTAGTCATTTCTATTGATTTTTTAAACTATAGTATGACTATGTCACAAAACCGTAGTCATTTCTATTGATTTTTTAAGTTAAGCAACTTACAGAGAACAAAAAGTAAACAAAAAATGCAATACATTAATGTTTTGTTCCAAGCTAGACAGAAAGAGCGCAATTTAGTTAGATATGACGGCAAAGTTCACGAAGCCGTGGTTTAGGTTTATTATAATATTATGACTGGCCCAAATAGGACGGGAACTCTCAATCAAAACTTATTTTGCGGTTTCACGGAAAATATTTCCGACGTTTCGAATAGTATATTGCGTTAACTACCGTCTATTTTTGCATAAAACATACTAGCTGACCCGGCAGACTTCGTAGTGCTGAGGCAAATAGATAAATAGAAGACCTGCTTTTGTATAAAATAAACTTAAAACAAACAAAAGGAATCCGTCCGACGGGGGACACATCAGAGGGAAAACAAAATTGTTATTTTTATTTGATTCCGAGCATTTTCATATTTATCTACAATCAAAATCAAAATTAGCCAAATCGGTCCAGCCGTTCTCGAGTTTTAGCGAGACTTAACGAACAGCAATTCATTTTTATATATTATTATATAGATTTCTAGACTTTATTTTTTATTTAAGGTCTCATGTTAAGTGTTTACTGCGAACATCACAGCTGTGGATAACGCTGCCATCTTGGACTGAATGACGTCACTCTACTAATGATCAATTTACGATTAAAAAGTGACGTCACTATTAGTATTGATCAATTTAACATTTAATAAATAAGTATAGGTTTTGAAGAGTCTGTTTGTTTGTTGAGTACACCATATTTTATAATATTCATTTATTATAAAGTACGATTTAGGGAAGGCGGTCAATCGCGCCACAAATTGTTATAACACATTTATATCTTGGACGATATAAATAATACGTTAACAAAATTGTAATTAAAGCAATATTAGTAAGGTAAACAATAGTTTACACGAGGTCCTTTTAACGTTCTTATAAGTAGGAAAACATTGTTGTATTGGAAAACAATTGCAAGAGATTCGACATGGAAACTTGGTCTTTATTTCGAAAGTGTGAAGGTATAAGTTTTAATGATTGCGATGAAAATTAAAGACATTCAAGCTACAAATTTGCATAGTCCAAAAGGTCGTTCAGGGAATTTATCCATCTAGATACATCTGGTAATATAGGGTCGGATAAAACAAATATTGAAGTAAAAAAATCGATTTTGTTTACTAAAAAACATAGTGTAGGTGTGTGTAAAATGCATAAATAAATAGAAAAAAAAACGCAATTATGAGCAATAGTGCAATACTAATTATATTGTGTTGCTTTTGTGTCGTTTGTGATAATCGAATCGATACGAAATTGACTAACCGTTTTCGCATAAGCAAAATAAACAAATTTACTGCACTAATTTACAACGTATCATTTCATACCAAAGATTAAAAAAACATAGAAAGTGCAAGCCGTCTGGAAGCTTTCATTTGTGAAAAACTGTGTACTGTGCGATCGAAAATTGTAATAATAAATCTCAGTGATGATAAAGAATATTTACTTTAAAAATAATAATTGCGTATTCTATCTCATGCTTCGATCGCAAAGTACGTTGTGTGCTGAGTCTGCATGTGTTTGAGTGTCGTGTGTGCATGTTCTTGTAGCGCCCCCCTCCCCCGCGCTCAACGGCGACTCCCCCACGCTCTCCGGGAACAAAGAGTCGGCTCCGGTCAAAGAGACCGCACCGGACCCTAAAGACCTCGAAACGCCCATCAAAGAACCAGCTCCGGTCGCCAAAGAACCCGTCTCGGTTGCCGAAGAACCAACGCCGATCAACAGCGAAACCGTTAAACCCGAGACTCCGCCCCCCACAATCGAAACGACCAATAGCAGCGAGCCCGCAACGGACAACAAAGTCGAACAGCTTTACGACATACCCGTCGGTAAGTTATAAGCTCCTGGTACTCGTTACTACGCGGCGACGAGATCCTACGTCATCAGGTATGCTTTTTAGATTCATTCGGTCTCAAAATCTTGTATCGTTGTGATGCAAGATCGAGAGTCGACTCCAAAGCCTAACTACCGGATAAACTGGTTAAAACGGATTAGACAAATTTAGCTGTTGTCGTAGATAGAAGCATGCCCTATAAAAAAATAATCAATCTTTAACGTGTCCTTAATAAACGAAAATCCATAATGTAGTTTGTCCAAAAAAGAAAAACGCTTTTCGCATTATCCAAAATAGTAGACGAATAAAAAACTTCCCTCAGGACCTACTACAGTCGTCGAGAAAATGAATAATAACGAAGAAACAAATAAACATACAAATGTCGAACAGAATTTAATCGAGAAGAACGAAAAGCGAAACAGTGAGAACGCCGAGGAGGTATACGACATACCAGTCGGTGAGTGTTCGTACAGTACTGACATGACTTTATAGCATAACGAATAGACATCTATTTGTGTGATTGTTGAGATCACTTGTGCACTCGCATGTACCTAAGCACGTGGTCGCGAACTACCTCCACGATGAAGGTGCAATAATGTGTTATGAAAAAAAAAAAACCGTGCGTTCTGCCCGTGGTCCTTTTGGCCGAGCATTCGACATGTTAATTTCTTTACATTCATTCTATAGAAATGTCATGAGAGAAAATGTTTTTGGGCAACATTCGCTAACTGCCGCAATAGTTCTTAGATTGAACATATTTAAGTAATTTAAAAAAATATTTATATATTTAGAAATGTTAAATATTTTAATTTAGATATTAGTGGCATCACAGCAAACTGATTTTTATGTTATCTTCTTCATGAAACGAGTAATCTATGTATAACCAACCATAGAGGCATAGACTTTTGATCGTAGTGTTGCCATGAAAAAAAACAAGAAATTACTGTTTTTTTATCACTGGTATATATATTATCATTAAATAATAAATGTATTTTATTTATAGCTCATTGTAATGGTATGTCTTTCATTTGTGTACGTTTTTTTTTGTGTTTTTCTTTTCTGTGTTGATATTTTTATGTATTGTCTGCACTTATCCGCTTTACAGTTTTTATACGCACTCGACTAACTTATTGTATGTATGATATTATATAAATTCAAATTTAGGTTCTAATAAAATAAAAGCAAGAAGAAATCGCGGGCGAATTTGTTTTCCTATTACTATAAGTTTTAACAAGGAACTTTGACGTAGAATCTTCCGCAAGATTCGGATGCACGAAAATTGTTTTCCATCATTAATTATAGTTACTGAGATAAATAAATCTATAGCTTAGGTAGTGTAGGTATGCCCATTCGTCTGAGTAAAACCACAAAACAAACATTGCCATAATAAATAATAAACAAAACAAATATTTATTACTAACAAAATATATATTTTATTTTATATTATTTATTTTAATCGTGAACTAAAGCTAAAATAATTCACACAATGTTTTATAATATAAGGCAGTATTGTGCTAAAAAAAAATATTTTTGTGCCTGTTTTTTTTTATTTATTACTTAGATGGGTGGACGACTTCACAGCCCACCTGGTGTTAAGTGATTACTGGAGCCCATAGACATCTACAACGTAAATGCCGCCACCCACCTTGAGATATGGGTTCTAAGGTCTCAGTATAGCTACGACGGCTGCTACGCCCTTCAAACCGAAACGCATGCTCCACGGCAGACATAGGCAGGGTGGTGGTACCTACCCGTGCGGATTCAGAAGAGGTCGTACCACCAGTAAGCCGTGCCGTGAGCGTATGTCGTAAAAGCGGTTGTCCACTGCAGGAGCGACGCTAGCCGGCCTGCCGCCCGGCGTGCTGTATCGCGTGCGAGCCACATACCGGTACACGCGCGAGGATTCGGACGAGCTCTCGTTCGAAGTCGGCGACATCATACGCGTCGTCGAATACGACGATCCCGATGAACAGGTACGATATATAGACACACTGGCGACCCGCCCTCGCTTCGCTTCGGAAACTGTAATTTATTATTGATTTCTCCACTATCTAATGCATGTTATTATACATATAAACCTTCCTCTTCAATCACTCTATCTATTAAAAAAAACCGCATCAAAATCCGTTGCGTAGATTTAAAGATTTAAGCATACATAGGGACAGAGAAAGCGAATTTGTTTTATTCCATGTAGTCATACATTTAAAGGGGCGTCGATTAATTACATGAGGCATTTTTGATAATTTTTCGACCACCTTGGTGAGAACCTTTTCCCTTTTATGTAAAAACATGTCATCTGCCATTTTGTCAAGAGTGTGTGCTTATTATTTTGATGACGAACGCAGGAAGAGGGCTGGCTGATGGGCATCAAAGAAACGACCAATGAAAAAGGAATGTTCCCGGCGAACTTCACGCGGCCGATCTGAAGCTAACACGAGCGAACGCGCTTCGCTTCGTCGAGCCAGTGGACGGTAAGCTTTATCGATCGAACCGTAGTTGTATGAAAATTTTGTAAATTTGAAATACCAATTCCTTGGTCCCAATCGTAAAGGTGACTGAAGACCTCTAAATTAACAATGCACAATGAGATTTAATTGACTAATGATTGATAAAGCTTTATTGTCCTTTCAAAGTTCGGTACATCATTTTTGTATGTATGTATGATTAACTCGGTCTGTTGTTTGCAATGAAAGTATGAATGTCTCCACTGAAATTATTTAGTAAATTGAAACGCATTCAAGGCGACGCGTTTAGTCTTAATTCAATTTGATAATTAATTAACCAACAGCAAAGATTGTGTTTTTTGATAAATTAAAAATCAAAGAAACGTTTTTTTTTCTTCAATTTTTAACATTTCACATGTGTCGTATGAATAGTTATGATTTTGATTTTATTGTCATCTATATTATCAGCAATCATAATGTGTTTATTTATATATTACATCTATTAAATTAATTCGAATAAAAATCGTGTTAACCTAGTTTAGTTTGTTGAATGTTTATGAACAACATGTATATTTAATTATGAATAATATGATTATTTTGTTTGAGATCATAAAGAAACATTAAAGCATTTTATTTAAAAAAAAAAACTTAAATCGAATAGCGCTTTTGACTAAGATTTCCTAAACGGTCAGCCATTATTGTGAATAAAGATTGTTCGCCAGGTTTTATACTAAATGTGTAATATAGTTATTTTTTAAATATCATGTTACTTAGATTTCACAATAACGAAGGACTGTCTTCGTATAGAAAACATTTTTGATTAATAAATTGTCATTAATGACAGGTGTCAAAGGTGTTACTGTAAAAATATTCTAAATAATATAATATTATAATATAATAATTTGCTCATTAGAAAGTGACCTTATAATTAATGTTTAAATTGGAGTAATCAAAATAATAAAAAGAATAGCGTTGAGATTTATAAAAAACGAAAGTTTTAATATTTATTTATTTCAGTATTAATAAAAAAATTATACTTTAAAGATGTCATGTTTTCTAACGAATTTTTGTGATTAATATAATTTCACTTCGATTGAATTTATTTCACAATTTTATGTAATGGTAATAAATATTACAACTGAAAAGAAACAGTTCTCTGTGCTGGGATTGAAAACAAAACACTTCTATATTTCCATCACGTCCGTGCATTTCGTTTTGTTTGCATTTCGAAAAAAAAAAAAACATTTTTCCATATTCCCTATTCACGAGTCACAATCTTTAACGAATACAGATAGATGATCTAAATCCATATACTAAAAGATATATATTGTAAAATTTAACTTTCAAACAAAACCTGCTACGGGATATTTTGAACGGAACCCGTATTAATTAGTCTGATAGAAAAGTTCAATTGATGTCAAGGTTTTGACTGAATCTTCAAAATATAATGTAACGTAGTTTAGACGCAAGCTAAAAAAATTCAAAATTTCTTGTAAACGTTTTTATCCATTGACTTTTTTCATAATTTATCGCTAATAAAAAGAATTCACAAGATTTATGGTAGGTACTCGTAGGAGCATACTTTGTTTTCACTAGATTTACCGCATTCTCTGTTATAACTGTTTAGTGAATTGAATACTAACCATTGTTATTTTAATGTTATTATGCTTTTAATTGATAATCATATATTTATAGGTGGTTTGGAACTCAAACGTGCATAAGTTTCAATAATGAAATGTTGAGTTCCACAGCACCTATCACGTATGATTGGTTGTTTGTACCCAGAACAAAAACTGATATTAGAACGCCAGTGTAAAACGAGGTGCTTTAAAAATGTACATATAATATACTCCCCTGTGTATGTACATTAATAGAATAAGGATTGATTGATTTGTAATGTGTTCCAATTTTAATTATTTTTTACATTAAAATGTTATGTTTTTTTTTCCTGGTAACATTTTTCGTAATCTTTCTTAATTCAAAAATTTTATTAGTAATTATTTAATATAACGAACGTATATCTTCCTCCATGTATACATAATATGTTAATGCCAAAACTGTATTGTATAGATGTGGCCTTATTTATGGCGATTGTCAATGTTGTTGTAAATGACTGAGGAATTTTTGAAATTTGGAATTTTTACGTATAGATACATTTATATTGTTGTGGCGATATTATCAGCAGTGCCATGCGAGGTCCATAATTTTTAATATAACTTATAGTTTTGTTAGGACTTGTACAGTTTTACAACTGCAAATAAAATATTTCTCACAAAAAAAAAACTTGTGTTTTTAATTCCCATCAATACCCACATATTTGTTTCTAACAAATACACTATGATTAACTTTACTCTTATTATTTTTGCTCTTGTTTCTCGGCAAAGTAAATGATTCGTTCTAGAATCACTACTTTAATCTAATTAAAATTCTAATTCAATAAAATCTAGTTCTTTAACTAGCAGTTAAAGTTTTAGCAGATTTTGATTTTGACAATATTCAAAAACGTGGGTTTCACGACAATTGAGGGTTTGTAAACATTCGCCCGGTCATCATTCTTGTCGAACCCGTCGCTTGCAACGAAGGGTTCGGCGAGTAAATTAACCCACAGATACAGCCCACTGAGTTTCTCGTCGGATCTTCTCAGTGGGTCGCGTTTCCGATCCGGTGGTAGATTCTGCGAAGCACTGCTCTTGCTAGGGTGAGTGCTAGCAATGTCGTAGGCTTGAGCCCCGTGAGCTCACCTACTAGTTAAGGTTACGCTGAAATGGTCCCTCAAGCCCATCAGCTTAGGCAGGAAAAAAACACTCGTCGGAGGAAGTTTCTGCGCACCGCTTCTTTGACATTGCCTTATTTCTACACCTATCCAAGGTAAACCAGCCATCTCACTGCCTTTTATTAATTTTCGTTGATCGAACATAGCCTAAAATAATATTTTAAAGGACAATTTCAAGGGTCCTATCAAATGAAAGCAGTGAGTGATTCTAGAAAGCTTATAAGAATGGTAAAACAATGTGAAACTTAGGTGATAATTATGGGCTGCAGTCTACGTCTTTCGGCTAAATAATCATAATAGTACGAAGATAAAAATGCATGCTAAGTAAATTATAGTGTAATCAATTACCAAGAGATGTAGGACTAACTCACAGACCTCCACTTAATCTATCTAGGAGTCACTGAACTAACCATGTTAGGTTTTTATTTTACTACAGGATAGAGGCTTAAAAATGAATTTCAATATTGAGGTTGACTTCACTCTGACCAACAGCAACGACTTCACCTTTTAACAAGAAACTTGTCCGAATGATTTACATTTCCTTTGCCCTATCAATTTGTCAAAACAAACAAAAAATAACGTCAACTGAAGATTGATTGAAATTTTTTATGTCGAGTTTGTTTTGTTTTTAAATCTTTTGGAACATTAGTATTTAATTTTTTTTTCTATTATTTGGATGTTTATTGTTTTAAATTTCATGGTGTACATTTTATTTAAATTGTGAGAATTATTCCAGAAGAAACTGAGCACGTAAGCGGTCTTTTTCATTAATTTTAATAGAATAAAAATAAAACATTAAGTATGAACCGTTTTTGTCGATGAATTTTTTTTAAGATTGTTTTTTTTCTCCTTTGGTTTAAATGTGTTTTAGTAACAACTAACATTTTTAACTAATATTCGACGATTTATAATATACAAAAGTGTAAAATTAAATATTTTTTACCAAAAATTAAATGTGGAACAAGCTATATTTTAAAATTAAACAACGGAGCCTCAGGGCACATTTTACCGTTTGTAAGGCATGTTTTGAACAGGCACATGTCCTTTTCATTACTGTCGCGAAGCACCCACAACCTAATTGAGACTTCGACATCATGACTGAAAGACAAACAAAGATATTAATTTGATGTGTATGGACTCTAGTTACAACTTAATATCAAGTGGACCTTGGGCCTGGACCCAGTAAAAATGTGAACTTTCAGAGGTACACAATGATATATGTTTAACGTAATTAAATATGTCACATATTATTATTATATTAAAGTTTAGTTTTAAAAATATTTTGTCAAAAAGCTACATATTATTACATTTTAGAAATTTTGTTTTGTTTACTATGCAAGGTAAGGTTTATTGCTTGTCCACAAATTAAAACATTTCTTAATAGTTATGTAGTTGAAAGTAGTAGTGTAGAAAATAAATTTATTGCCCATTAAACCCTTTCCATTTAAGAGTTTAAGAGTTTATATCTAAGAGCGGTAAAAAAATTTTTTTGTTTAATTAGACTCTGAAGTACGTCCATATATAATATCAAGGGGTGAAGGGCTAATAGGTTTAAGCAACCTCTTTGCAACTTTACAGGAGAACTATTTGAAGTTTAAAATTTTGGAAACAATATCAAACTGTTACAAAGATAAATGTCGCATATTAAGCCAAATGTCACTTTGGCTTTTACGGTAGACAGCACCCTGACATTGCTGAATTCCATTCATGACGGTAACCACTCACTATTAGGTGGGCCGTATGGCTACAAGAGAAAAAAAAGCTTAAACCAGACAGCCTTTCATCCCTCGATATGTAGTTGTAAGTGAAAACTAATTGTTAAGAACATAACAATGCTACTGAAAAAAAATTATTTCATTTTGTCATTTTTTTTGCAGGGGTTGTTAACAATGGATGCAAAATATATGGTATCAGTGAGTTTTTTTTATTTCATTTTTGTTTATTTTATATTGGTGATTTTTTTTTCTATTAATAATCTAACAATAGCACTAATTTATACTTTGACAAGCAAGCAGATTTCTTGTGAAAATATTTTTAACTATGTTAATCGCTACAATATACATACAATATACAATTGATTTAGTTGTTTTTTGTTAAATTGGAACTTTACTTAAAATATATGTTTGACCAAGATACGGACATTGCGAAGCTGATGATCAATTCATAATTGTATATGTTTCTACATTCCTATTTTTTAAATATATTTTGTAGTTCACTGTCAAATAATAATACTGATCACTTGAACTTGTATTTGTTATTGGTATTTTTGTGCCACATGACCACATCGTTAACTATATGTTTTGACGGATACGAAAAATAGGGACCCATGCCAGGATCGCTTCAGAGACCCCATCGCATTTTACAGCAGAAGTATCAATAGCAGATTCTCCATGTGAACAACAAAATATTCAGACTTTTGCAAAGTTGCACATCTAAATGTAAAAACCACTTCTGTCTACATTACATCCACCGTCGTCTTAATTAGATGTAGAAAGAAGAGCCATACAGACGTTTTGTTGTAACCATACTCGTCGAACTCGCCAAAGAGTTCGATGTGCAACCTAACCTAAACACCAGCCCGCTGAGTTTCTCGCCAGATCTTCTCAGCGGGTAGCGATTCCGATTCGGTAGTAGATTTTTGGAGAGATCTAAGACAAAGGGAAGATCTTCCACCGAGCGGGTGATATTGCTCGGTAGACCGACGGTCCGAATGTTGTTGTTCGGAACTTGTATATATGCGCTTTATCTTGAAAATGTCGTAAGCGAGATTCGGGCATCTGACAATTATCTTGCGTTGTATGATGGCTACCCGCCACAGATTCATTCGCGAAGCAGCTACTCTTGAGTTGTTAGGTCTCCTTCGAAGGCGCTTGGGCAGTGGTTAGCAAATTCCACCCCTCTTGTCTGAGACTTTGCTCGCCCACCTGTCCTGGTGAAACTGGAAAGGCCTCCGAGACATCAGAAACCCTTCAGTCATAAAAGAAAAACAAAGTAATCGTTTCGTTTTAATTATAAGATGAAGGTAAAAAAGAAGTTATATAGTAATACGTAGATGAGCTCTGCTACTGCTTTCAAAACAGTCTGGACTATGAAATACATCGTGGGATCGAAATTGTAAAAAGAAACACAAGTTCTGCTAGCCGACGCAGTACGTCATGTAAAGGTGTAAGGACAATAAATGAATCTTCAAATCTTTACTAACGTCGTCTTTTTGCCAAGCATTCAAGTCCTGAAATCCTTCGTGTATATTTTCGGTAATTCTGAAAGTTATGTTTTTCGTCCGAGAAATCACTTTTACGGGCATGACACTAAAGAATTTGGGTACATATTTGAAATGTCTACAAACGAATCGAACGCAGATGCTGTGGTCAGGGTTACTGAACACTTTGCGATCTTACACGATATTCGTGCCGAAACTCCAATGTCCGCGCTTGTCCATCCATTTAAGCATTAAGAAGTGCGTACTTGTTAGAAGAATGCGGTAGACTTTTTCATCTCTTCTTGACTGAGTCCGTGCTAGCCTAACGCTTCTAGTAAAGTGGTTAGCAATCCCTCTATCCCAAAAAGAAACTTCCATGTATTTGAAAATTTGACTCTATATTCTACTGTGGGTTGTAGCTTATTGACAATGTAATGGTTGCTGGTGACTGAACAGCAAGTGCGCCAGCCGATGTTGTATGCCCATCTACACTGATCATCTATCACTCAGTCAATGTCAGCTCTCTCTCGTAAAGAATCATCGTTACCAGAAATTTGCAACTTTGTGTACAAATAAACAGTTGTATCTGTTATCCCTAGGAGTTGTTCTGCAGTTGCCATTTTTGTCCATTTGATGTTTAAGCAGCTGCTTGTACTTATAGGCATTCGGAATAGTACAGGAGCTAGGCTTGATATCGACAGACAGCAGCGTAAATAAAATATTCGCATATAAATAATTGAACGACTTAGGTACGTTTGAGAATTGAGGTATCTGCACTTGCAGCCGTTGCAGTCGGCCGACAGAATACATCGCAGCTTATAGTCAGTCTATGGCGCGTCATCGTGAGATAAGGACGTGGTTGTGATAGTCAATACGTTCTCGATTCAAACGCGAAAGTGAAAAACATTTAAATATTTCATTAAATCCTCAAGAAAAAGGACTCATTTAAATTTTCCTTCTTACTTCGAGTTGAATCGAAGAAAAGTAAGCCCTATTAATTAATTCATATATTATAATAATAGAAGTTTGTGTTTAATTTATATCATATAAATGTTATTCGTAGGATCAACTATAGTTTCATTGATAATAAAATAAAATAATTCATTTATTACACTTTAATATATACTAGTGGTCCCGCAGTAGTCGAAATTCGACTATAATTAATTGAAATTATAAGTTTAAACATTATTATGGTTCTATTGTCAAACACTATTATAATTCAATAATATAATCACAGTATTCGCCAAAACTGCACTATAGATCAATAATATTAATGACAAACAATATTAATCTATTTTCAATTCGACCACAGACTTTAAACAATAACAAAAGTTTCCCAATTGACAGTAAACAAAGAGTATGTTTTTATGTTGTGTTGTGTCAAATACATGGTAGTGTGTGTAATGTTTTCTTTATTGATTTAAAGTACGTTTTATGCATTATTTTAAAAAATATTAGCATTGTGCACTCCTTCTCTATATTCTCTATAAGTGTGGGAAATTTCATACTCCTCCGTCCGCGCAATTTTCGTAAAAAGGGATACAAAGTTTTTCCGTCACGTATTAATATATAGATACCATAGTAAGGTTTTAAATTAATTGACAACATTTTCTGATGATTCCATATTTAACGCAAAACGTGAATAAAGCGAATTTGAGTGTAACATGAATCATAATGAAATTAAAAACTGCATATGTTTGACTTGGTAAGAGTGTTTTTTCTAAATATCAAGAGATTCTTAATTGTTAACAAATTTTAATTAATAATTTACGTAGAATTTTGAATATTAGAGACAACCCGGAAAAACATGTCGGGAAGATTTATTAAATCGTCTAGTTTCTGTGAGAGATACAACATTTTTAACATCGCAGAGTAACGTAATATAGTCATAAAACTATCTAGGTCCCACATTGAAATAATATAATACATAAATCAATTACGAGGGAGAATACTCCACTATGTTATGAAGGTCGAATAATATCTTAGCGCATCGATCGCAAATGTTTTAGGGGTCATATATATTTTTATTTTATTGCTTACATGGGTGGACGACCTGGTGTTAAGTGGTTACTGGAGCCCATAGACATCTACATCTTACTGGTGGTAGGACCTCTTGTGTTTACTGGTGGTAGGACCTCTTGTGAGTCCGCGCGGGTGGGTACCACCACCCTGCCTATTTCTGCCGTGAAGCAGTAATGCGTTTCGGTTTGAAGGGTGGGGCAGCCGTCGTTACTATACTTGAGACCTTAGAACTTGTATCTCAAGGTGGGTGGCGCATTTACGTTGTGGATGTCTATGGGCTCCAGTAACCACTTAACATCAGGTGGGCTGTGAGCTCGTCCACCCATCTAAGCAATAAAAAAAAAAAAAAAAAAAAAAATCTACAACGTAAATGCGCCACCCACTTTGAGACATAAGTTCTAAGGTCTCAAGTATAGTTACAGCGGCTGCCCCACCTTTCAAACCGAAATGCATTACTGCTTCACGGCAGAAATAAGCAGGGTGGTGGTACCTACCCGCGCGGACTCTCAAGAGGTCCTACCACCAGTAAATTTTGCCATTTTAACGGTTCCGAAATCATTTCCGAAACGTTTGTTCTTCTAATATGAAAAAAAAACCATAAATAATTTTTGTCGATTTTGAGTTGATGTGATTTGTGATTACAAAGCAATTACATCCATTTTAGAAAAGGTATCGGTATAATGGGCAGAATAAATACACTATGTAATTAAAATTTCATTTGCGGTTTAATGCCCCGTTTTTTTTGTTAATTATTATTGCCATCATATTAATATTTCTGACTTTTCAAATACTCTATAGTTTTCGTCGTCACAATGAATTAAATCGTAAAAGTAATTTATATTATATTATGTCTGCAACTCGGGGGAAATCGAAAAAAAATAATACTCTATCGCGAAAAGATTAACTAATTCGAAGTAATGGGATACGATAAGCTGCTTGAGAATTTACGCGGCTACAGAAACCCATAGACATCAAAACTTGAATATCATCGTCCATTTTGTGTTATAAGGGTTGATAAATACGTGTATCGTGATAAACCATCAGCACGGAGGATAGGGTTTTAGGACGGCATTATGGGTAAGAAAATAAGTGAGGTCGGAAGTATGATGAGGCGAGAGTGGCATAACAGTATCTTCTGATTCACACCAGGTCAGACTGGTAGCGGTGTTTCGGTATCCCTGGCGCTGTCAGCGTCCAAAAGCGGCGTCAGTACTGAGGATTTACACGTGATGATGTAGTATTCTTCTTTTTGCGACTGCTGTACCCGCCATTGTAGTGGAACTCAACCAGTTACTAGTACCTGAAGCTCCAGTCGGCAGATTCTTTCCAGCTAACATTATTTTCCCGTATCGTCTGACTTTGGAGTGAGTGTTCCTACCTTTTTCCGTGTGCGATGACGTGTACTTTCAAATATTAAGAAGTCTTTCGCGATGATCAGTTTACTTGTCTGCCTTCGAATATATAAATAACTAGCTGTACCCCTCTGCTTCGCTGGGCATTTAAAATTAACATTATTATTTCTCACCCCCACAAAGATTCTCATAATTAACGCCCCCGCAGCTGGTGTAGGTAGTCCAACACGCATATAAATATTAGCATATCCATTAAGTACATGTATTTTCTACATAGATACCAAGTTTCAAGTCAATCGGATGCAAGGTTATAATGGAACATCCGTAAAAACCACTGTAGATTTATATAGGTATTAGTTTATATAAATAATTACCTCGAATATGTGAATCCAGTGCCAACGCATTCGATTTTTTTTAAATATCTATGATATACTATACTACGCGATTAGTAACTAATATAATAATATAAATGACCGCTTCAACAGCAATCCGAACTATTTTTGCTATAGTTAATCCATGTCAAGACGTTAGACCACAGTAAGAAAATTATTGTATCATCATCGTTATTTAATACCTGCCAGGTTAAACGAACGTTTTGGATTTGCTGCAAGCTACGTTGAAATATTTCTTTACACAAATAATAATATAGGTATGTAAAGGTCAGCGATATTTCTACCATTCACAAGATCAGGTTCACCTGTGACAACAATGTTTGTGTTACATTAGTTATTATTTTCTTAATTTATCATTTAATATTTGCATACAGTTTGTGATGACAACTGTATAATATTGAATACAATAATCCAATGATAGAAAAGCAAACGCAAGATTTATCGTTAAAGTAGCTTAAATTATGTTTAAGACTGGCAAAAAGCGAATAAAATATAAAGCGCCTTAGACACGTGAAGCTTTTTTTTGATTGCTTAGATAGGGGGACGATCTCACAGCCCACCTGATGTTAAGTGGTTACTGGAGTCCGTAGAAATTTACAACATAAATGCGCCACCCACCTTGAGATACTTATATCTTATTCTAAGAGATACTAGAGAACTATACTAGAGAACTTATTCTAAGGTCTCAAGTTTAGTTACAACGGCTGGCCCACCCTTCAAACCGAAACGCATTACTGCTTCACGGCAGAAATAGGCAGGGTGGTGGTACCTAACCGTGCGGACTCACAATAGGTCCTACCACCAGTAAAAAATACTATAGACATAACAATTGTAAACAAAATACTACAGACAACTGTATAACAATCATATTGTTCGACCGTGTCGACCGGAGCTCATCAAACTCAGATATAGGTTCATCGGCGTTAAGAGCAGTCAAGGCACCCAATCCACTTTCATCGCCTTTAAAAATTAAATCACTAAAATAGCCCAAGTGTAATTTCAGCTCTTCATTTTGAAAGAACAAAAAAAAACAACAGATCTATGTACAATTACTGATTTTTCTTCTCTCTATTAAAATTAATTACGTTTAGATAATTATTACAGTAATAAAAAAAGAAGGATCAGCCAAATCGTGGGACTTCGTCACCCACCATGCTCCAATTATCAAAGTAAGAATTCTGGGAGTAAAGACTAGGTCAAGTTCATTTATTAGAGGATAAGGTCAATATACATATAATTATATGGAATACTTCACAATAAATAAACAATAACAGATTTAATTGCGTTTTCTGTGATATAATAAGAAAACAAAATTTAAAGCCCTTAATCTCTTTTAAAATTAATATTTTAAACAGTATTAATATAATAGATAATACAAAATTCTTTTTACTGAATGACAGACAGGTGAGGGATTCCTTCTGAGAAAAATCTTTTTCAAAACTAAAGAGTTTTAAATGAGGAAAAGTTTTTCTTTATATACGTATATATATCATTGAAAAAAAAAGAGACAGAAGTGATACGGTGAGTAAACTTCCACAACTAATCAGGAAGTCGCAGTAGGAGTAAATAAATTATCGGGTCAAAATTCATTACGAATAACCAAATGCTATTAAAATGTAAGATACTTTGGTACCGTTCTTTGACTCTTCACACGTCTAATAATGTGTTCGTTGGTTTTTTTTTTAACGTTCATGTAATTTTTTTCGATTGCTACTCGTATAGACTTATCAATCTTTCTTCTTTCTTTACCTGGTGACCTAGCACTGAACCACTGACTTTTGTAACACAGGTTTTCCTAGCATAAAAGTCAGGGAATTTTGTTATTGTATACCTCATAAAAAAGCCATGTATATTATTATACTTGTGTTAAGAATTCTTGTACGTGTTTGCATTTTAAGAGGCTTGAATAAATATTATTATTATTATTATTATTAATCGATAAAATTGTGTTTACTCTTCTGTAAGATATTAATAATACTAGAGGTCCCGCAGTAGTCGAAATTCGACTATAACTAATTGGAATTGTAAGTTTGTACACTATTATGATTGTATTTTATACTTCTATAATCACAAATTTCGCCAAGGCTACACTATAAAAAAATATTAATAAAGACAAACAATATTTAATCTATTCTCAATTTGACAACAAACGTCAAGAACAAAAGTTTGACAATAAATAGTATGCATGCGTGTGTGCGTCAAATACATGGTATGTAGTGTGTGTAATGTTTTCTTTATTGATTTAATGTATCTTTTATGCATTATTTAAAAAAAATATTAGCATTGTGCACTTCTTCTCTATATTCTCTATAAGTGNATACATGGTATGTAGTGTGTGTAATGTTTTCTTTATTGATTTAATGTATCTTTTATGCATTATTTAAAAAAAATATTAGCATTGTGCACTTCTTCTCTATATTCTCTATAAGTGTGGAAAATTTCATACTCCTCCGTCCGCGCAATTTTCGTAAAAAGGGATACAAAGTTTTTGCTTCACGTATTAATATATAGATAAACGCGTATCGATTGGGCGTTAATCAAGAAGACCTTAGTAGAACGTTCGCTTTTTGTTTGATTAAACTCTTAACGTTTATGTACATTGCGAACTGTACGAGTACATTGTCTCTTCATATGTTCGTCGCTATGTCTTGTTCTTATAGGTCGAATAGTGTCTTATATTTTTGCCGCGAAGTCATTCTGGTTGATTTCAAGAAAAATGCTACTATATAATTTAATTGAGACTTCAAATTCATGAATCAAGGTGAGTGGCGGAATTACCATTGTGGACATCAAGTTTCCGCACACAAGTGGCCGCATAATCTACTCCCATAAAAGCCCACCACCACAAGTGTTTACTGTAGCTCATCGATATCTACAACATAAATACCGCCACCCACCTTGAGATATGTGCTCTAAGGTCTCAGTATAGTTGCAAGGGCTGCCCCACCCTTCAGACCGTAACGCATTACTGCTTTACGGCAGAAATAGGCAGGATGGTGGTACCTACCCGTACGGACTCACAAGAGGTTCTACCACCAGTAACATTACATTGCAAACTGTACGAGTACATTGTCTTCATATGTTCGTCGCTATGTCTTGTTCTTATAGGTCGAATTGTGTCTTATATTTTTGCCTCGAAGTCATTCTGATTGATTTTAAGGAAAAGGCAGCTTCTATATAATTTAATTGAGACTTCGAACTCATGAAGCAAGGTAAGTGGCGGAATTACCATTGTGGACATCAAGTGGGCCGTGTAATCTACTCCCATAAAAGGCATTATTTATTTTTATTGCTTAAATGGGTGGACGAGCTCACAGCCCACCTGGTGTTTAGTGTTTACTGTAGCTCATCGATATCTACAACATAAATACCGCCACCCACCCTGAGATATGTGCTCTAAGGTCTCAGTATAGTTGCAAGGGCTGCCCCACCCTTCAGACCGTAACGCATTACTGCTTCACAGCAGAAATAGCTAGGGTGATGGTACCTAACCGTGCGGACTCACAAGAGGTCCTACGACCAGTAAAAGGCAATAAATAAAATAAAAATCTCGCCCATCGAAAAACTACCATTGGGTTCTTCAAACTGGAATGTTAGAACGATATTGTTATGAATTGTTGTCAAGAAAATAAAATTGATTACTAAATAAATAAAATGAAAATCTTACCTATCGAAATACTACAGTTGGACTGTTCGAACTGAGATTTTAGAACGATATTGCTATTAATTGTTGTCAAGTAAATAAAATTGATTACTGTAAACCAATGTTGCAGTTCCAGATCATGAACTTTGTTTCAAATGTTTTCTGAGACTCTACTCAATACGCTATTCAAGTAAAATCCATTTTAAATAGTTATCGGGAATACATGATAGTACCTGTCTACATAATTAAGTCGACACGGGTCTCGTCGTCTTGGAAGCTCATAACATAAGATAGGACACCCAATCTAATTAGTAAGATATAATTACTCCACCGGGTAATAGAAGCCAGGTTGCTAATTACTTTTGCAGAGCTTACCGTTAGTTCGCAGTGCAGTTTGTAGTTGAACGTGGAGTTCTTGTTTTGAAACATCACAGAGTGGTACTGGTACATAAGCAGGCTGTTTGAAGAAGTTTAAATCACCACTAGCATCCATTTGTACAGATAATTAGAAAATTGCATAGTTATTGGCGATGTAGACGGTTGGCGGTATTCCGTTCCGACCCGGCAGGCTGGTACTATGCCAGCGGGGTAAACCAGAAAACCAGTGGTACCGCCCGAGCGGCCTGACCAGCCGACGTACCGCGGAGACCGGTATCGTTAGTCGTCGACGATCGATGCCCACTCGGTCAGTAGTCCTCGTGGTGACGCCGCCTGTCTGCTCCTGGTAATGTTGACCGCGGGCGGAGGTCGGACGTCGGGCAAGAGAGTGCAAGGGGAGTCGTTTGGTGGGTAGAGCTCTAAAAACATCCTTAGACCCGCGTTCTGCCCCTAAAATCTGCGGAACGTCAAGACCCATATAGCCGTGCTGCCTCTAGCTACGGAAACCTCTCACATGAGGTACGGTTCCCTACCAGAAAAAAAAAAGGTGGTAAGGAGACACGCTTCGCGCGAAACATATCACCTTCATCCGAGCGTAACAAGGATGAGTTCTATCTCATCCGAAGCTCGAATGGTTCGCTGGTTTTTAAGAGAGTCAGAGAGAGGATTTTAGTTGGTTCAAATCCAATATGCTTCGCCGACTGCCTTGAACGAGGCAGAAGTTCGGCAGTTTTCTCAGGACCCAAAAAAGTGTTCCTTAATTTAAATTTTAATTCACAAATCTCGTTTTTGCTTTTGCATTGTTATTCTTATAAAATATTCCTTTTTCTTATGAAGCTGGAGTAAACGCATTTTTCTATATGCTTTTTCTGACCAACACGAACGCTTGTTAATAGCTACTTCACAAAAAAAGAAAGTCGTATTACAGAGAAGAGACAAAGTTAAAAAACTGTTTTTTTTGTTGAACTTTTCTGATTTTTTTGTGCTACCTTCTGTTTTCATTTTCAGTAAGGGTTACAATGTAACCAGTAAACCATCTACGATATTAACATTCTTTATAACATGTCTGATAGTTTAGCTTAGGACGCCTACAAGTTTACCATTGGACAAAAAAAAGTATATATTTCATAATTAAATCCGTCTTGGTTCCTTTGTTTTTAATATTATGTGCCTTTCGTTTGCATTAGTTCCTTCAAAGTGAATTTCACACTCTCTCGGTCTGTGTTAGTCGTCACAAGTCACACATAACAATACCTAGGTCGCAGATGTCAATAGAACGACTTCCTCAATCGAACAGTACAACATAATGGAGCAATTTCCTACTCTCTGCATTGTCGTTTGCGAGTATACGTTTTATTAGCACAAGTGGGTAGTTGAGCGTAAAGCCCATCTTATCATTGCAGTATTGTAACTGTGTTGAGTATCCTGTTGTCATTCTAATAGACCATACTTACCATATCTACAATATCATTGAAATGAACGTTAAGTGGGTATCTTAACTCAGTAGACCAGTTATTTTTCTACGATAAAGCCCCGAAACCTACCTTTTCACTGTCAGATTCCAACAGTGGCATCCAAACACAACTAGTGTAGTTGATTGAATATCATGGTGATGCACCCCTGACAACTGGGGCGAGAGCCGTAGATGCAATTCGCAAGAATTTTCCATCAGGAAAACATTTGTATGACAAAAAGTTTTTTGCTCTTTGTCTAGACTTAATATCTATAAATGTATCAAGTCTATGCTTGTTTTATTTGTTAAAACAATTCTTAACCACCTTTTGAACTTTAGTTGTAATATAACAGAACCCTTCTCCGAAATACCTACTACATCTATTTTGGATATACAAAGCGCGAAAGGGTAGAATAAATTGACAAACTGTTTTTACAATTGGATTATGTTTTGCTGAACACTTTCCGAGTGCATACCTGTACAGGGGTCGGGTCGACGCCTTATCGATTGACTTGTTGCGCAATGGTAATATACCTGTGCTAAGATGATATCGACGTCGCGTCTGGTCTACCGCCCTCCTCCTACCATTCTCCACCGCACTTGTTGGACGAAATGTCTTATTGCATTTGATTAATAACACGACTGGAAACGCCGTTGATACGACTGAATCAAGCGTAGTTTTCAAACAATTGGAACTATAGTTTTTTGGTTATTTATTATGTATTTCGAAGGCTAGACGCAATATCTGGCGCAAGTGGTAATTTTAGATTGATAAATGATTACAATTTCAAACATTATAGAATTGCTTCACTAGCAACACTAACATTAATTTCCTTCCTGATGAGAAAGCCTTACAAGGGATAATTGAAAACTTGAATTAAATGAAGAACTGAATCATGAACGAGATTCTTATAAATTATGGTAGCTAGAAAAGATAAAATTATCCGCCCTAGTTTCGATAATTAATATGAAAGTATTATTTAAAATAAAGGTGATTTGTTACCTATCATTAACTCCATTGCCTATCTATCGTAAATAATAAATGCTTTAATTCTTACGTCCTTTTTTTCTTGGCTCAATACATGTGATTTGGTTATTTTATTAACTTTTTAGTGTCTTACTTTCACAACGTTCTTCTATTGTATCTGGGCTAATTTAACCATTGCATACAACGATCACGTACCATTAATCCAATGTAGCTTTGAGACCTTGGCTTGTATTGTCCGAAGCAGGGCTGTGAAATATGATCGGAATTAAAAGATATCACAAAGTGAATACAGCAGCTCATCTTGAGACCTGGGGTGAGAATCTCAGTTATATATGCACGTTATCTTTTAAATAGGGGTTGCGTTCACGTGAACGGAGTCGGAAGTCGTGGCTACCTGTAAGGACTAGCGGTTCCGATTCTTGGAATATCTAGCTTCACAAAAGACTATTTAGTTAGTGACTTCGCTGCGACAAGAAATCTTACCTAATGTTTCACATATTTGAACTTGCTTGGTCTTTTTAGGTTGTATAGGTTTATTTGGTACCTGGAAATTCATTCATTTATTTGAAAGCTGCTAACCCTAATCTAAAGTTGTATTTGCGATCAACGGCTCACAGTCTGTTGTGTCGCTTTTGTAAACACATAAAGAGATTTATGTCTTGACGTACTATGATTGTATGTTCCTAGTTAAGGCAATAACAATTGTGTTCGGAACTATTCTTTGAACATCGTCAACCATAAAATTCGTTTCAAGATGTTTCTACATAGTAAATAAACAAAGTGTGTCAGGTTATTTCCAAACTGTTGTCTTTCCATAAAGTTGTGAAGTTAGGATTTAAGTATGAATAAATTTAATTATTGTACTATTGAACTTTGTATGCGTTAAAGTCTTCAAAGAAATAACACCTTCAACGATGTTGGGGATTTTCCCTTACGTATTTAGTGGCATTAAATATACGAAAAATTTCTATGGACGAACCGAACACTAAATATATTGAACTTGGAACTACAGTCTTCACCAAATGGTCACAGTATTCACCAATATTAATCATCAAATGAACAATTCGTTACAACAATATAATATTTATCTTATAAATCATTAGATCATCAGTCTAATTACATAATACGAACTTAATATGTATTATGCAGCTAGCCTTTCGTTTCTACCTACCGCAGACAAATACACAGGAGGCCACATTACTGTTAACTGTTGCTGTCGCTTCTTGAATCACAATTAGTGTATCGTTAAAGCCTCTTGGCCCTTTGTCATTATTATTCCATAACTATGAAATGTCTAAAATGTGTGTATCTGTGTAATTTCAATTTCGCACCCAAGAAACAAGAGGTTTTTTATAGTTCCATGTTCAGATTCATATTAAAGCTAGTGATTCTCCATTTGGAAACTGGTTTCTTGTTTTCGCAATGTTCGATCTTATTCTGACATCGTACTGGCCTAATGGCGATCGAAAAATTGTGTAAGTACCCAATGAAATGAGTTAAGCCCATAAGCAGGTAGACTTCGATTGCTGCGTTAGCTAAAATAAATAAAGGATGCTAATGCCTAACGTTCTTGTAACAACGGATCTTCCGCGATAGTGTTAACCGTTCGCAGGGGTTGTTAAACCCTAAAAAGTCAGCCACAACTTGTTACAAGTGAAGTTTGACTAAAAGAAAAAACTAGTGAGTGTTTGGTTGAACCGCCGGGTGTTTTTATCCACTACATTAAATGGTCAACGATTGGTGACGATGATGTAATAATCTGGACATTGGACTTTGGAGACGTGTCATTTTCCCTAGCTAATTGCTCTAATTCACTTTAGGGTAACAGGACAGTGATCGACCCGGCACACGCTATGAGTCGTCAAATAAAATGAGGCAAAAATAAAAAGATACGCTCAGAAGAAAATCCTTTCCAGGATTTTACCAAATTGCCTAATTATTGCAAAGCGATAGTGTATCGATCACAAGAAATTATGGTTCAATTGATTAAATTAAAAAACTTTTTCAAAAAACAATTTCGTTTTATTTTTTCGATATAATTATCAATTTTATAGGTAAGCATCTTATATTAATTTAATTTCTGATACGCAGGACACGTGCTCACGAATGAATTCTCAGCCTAATGACTAAGACGGGCACTGTACTCCTATCGAGTTATGCCACTACTTACAGGCTTGAATCTTACAGGCAAGCGCCAATTAATGTAATTACATACCTAAAGCATGTTCACGAATGACTTCTACAATGTACAATATTATTTCAAAATTGTGAAATAGCATCATGTAATAAAAGAAAACAAGCATATTTTTTAAAATTTGCACCATTACCGGTGCCACTAACCCTATTAACAAGTAAACCATATTATGATAAGATACCGTCTTACTAATTTCTACCGCTTTACTGTCTGAAGTGCAGGACGCGCCTGAAGGCTGGAACATTATCTGCCCATCTTACTAGTGATGGAACGTATTGTAAGTTCGCACGGGGAGGTACCGCCATTCTGCTTATTTCAGCGCAAAGCAGCCGTGCGATTCAGCTTGAAAGGCCGGGCGTCCGTTACACAATACAATTGAGATTTCTTCATGATGTCTCCATAGTCTCTGAATCACTAAAACAAGTGGGCCATGAGATCATACCCTACTAAACGAAGTCCTGTTTGTTTCGGCAGCAATCATGCGTCCCATTTACCAATGCAATTGAAACTTCAGCCTCGTGTCTCAAGATTGATGACTGCGTTCACTTTGCGGTGTTTCTGTGCGCTACGCAGAATTCAAACAACAAAATTCAAAAATAAACATTTTTATTTTAGCATGGAGGTTGGTGTACGGCTGGTGGGTATACTGCTGCGATTCCTGAACTTCATTCTCACTCCTTTGTTCTGGTTAAAGTCGCACAAGAGGACGTGTGTTCCTCCCATAACGGAGCCCATGCTGTTCAAAGGCGCGGCCGACTTGGCTCGCGAAATTCGCAATGGCGAGGTACGTCATATTTATGAGCTGAAAATCGAATTTGTTAAGTTGCCATGCACGTCAAGAAAACTTCGCAGGTTGGGGACTTCATACGGCTACCAGTTTTGAGTCTTCATGAGTTATGTATGACTACGAATGCTCACGAATGCCGGGCGACTAACTAATTTACATAATGTAGTTAATGTAGCAATATTGTACTTGGCTTCAAAACATTTTTAAATATGAGGCTTAACGGCAATACATTAGAGACATTACGTGACTCGTAGGAAGCGTTTTGCAGGCCTGTTGTTAATTTTGTTGATTGAAATTTGATTAATGAACATTTTATAGTGGCGAAACAGTGAAATGGCCTTTTTTAACGTTTAAACTGATATAATTCCTATGTCTTCTTGTTTATCAGTCTTTGTGCACAAGGTGAAATCAGTCATTTGCTTATTTTAGGATTATGGAAATAATGTTTGCATTAATGTAGCTGTGGGTTTTTGTACAATCAAAATTAATTTAGGGTTAAGAAGCTGTTAAATTTAAAGCTGCCAAAAGTTGTAGCTAATTATGGCCATACGTTATGTTCTTTTAAAAAAGATACACGAATTACAGTTGGTTAATAAAAGAAAATTGTTATAATATTCTCAGATCACGAGTACACAAGTTGTGACTATGTACATAAAACGTATAAAAGAAGTGAATCCGTACTTGAATGCGGTTGTGGAGGATCGCTACAGAGCCGCCCTCTACGAAGCGAGGGCTTGTGACGTACAGATCAAAGAAGCGATGCGACTTGGCACCATAGAAGACTTAGTCAAGAACAAACCTCTACTGGGAGTCCCTTTTACTGTGAAAGAGAGCTGCTCTCTGGGAGGTATAGTGTCACATATATTTCATCATCATCATCATCATCATCATTTCAGCCTATCGCCGTCCACTGCTGAACATAGGCCTCTCCAATAGATTTCCAGTGCGACCGGCCCATTGCCACCTGCATCCAACGAGACCTAGCGCTTTTTACTAGGTCGTCGGTCCATCTAGTAGGTGGCCGTCCCACACTGCGCTTGCCAGTACGTGGTCGCCACTCCAGGATCTTTCTGCCCCATCGACCGTCCTCTCTTCGTGCTATGTGGCCGGCCCATTGCCACTTCAGTTCACTAATTCTACGGGCTATGTCAGCAACCTTCGTTCTTCTACGGATCTCCTCATTTCGGATTCGATCACGTAGAGAAATGCCGAGCATAGCCCTCTCCATAGCTCGCTGCGCGACTTTGAGCCTTCTAAAAAGATCCCTAGTGAAGCACNAAGAAGAAGAGGACGACCAAGAAGCAGATGGATCGACGAAATAATAGCAGCAACTGGAAAAGAATGGAGAAACAAAGCCAAGGATAGGGAAGAGTGGAGCAAGCTGGAGGAGGCCTATACCCGAATGGGGTTCCAAGCACAAGTTTATATTTAATTTTGTAATTTTTATTTGATAAGGTGTTTTTTCTTTTTTTTCTTTTTTCTATTTGTGTTTGGAAATAAAATGGGCTTATTATTATTATTATATTATAAAAAATATCAGCTTAAACTAGGTGTAGTTTTTAATAAATTTAAATGAAACTTTTTTTAGTTTACTAAAGGTAGTGGCCGAGTAAATAACAAATGAAACTTTTACTTACTTACAAAAATTTGAAAATCTAGAACAAAATTTTGTACACTCAACGTTTTTTTTTTATTGCTTAGATGGGTCGACGAGCTCACAGCCCACCTGGTGTTAAGTGGTTACTGGAGCCCATAGACATCTACAACGTAAATGCGCCACCCACCTTGAGATATAAGTTCTAAGATCTCAATATAGTAACAAAGGCTGCCCTACCCTTCAGACCGAAACGCATTACTGCTTCGAGGACGGTATTCCCTCCCTCGCATTTTTCCACTTTCCCGAAACGGTCGTGTCATTCATGACACGACTGTTCAATTCCATTCTGTCCACAGGACACTTCCCGGGAATTTGGAAATTGGGTAAGGTTATTTATTGCCTTGCCCAAACCCGGCAAGAATAGGAGAAATCCCTCCAGCTATCGTCCGATCACTCTGCTGTCGCATATGGGCAAGTTGTTCGAGCGGCTGCTGCTGAGAAGGTCGTCGCCGCACATCCCTCTCTGACCCGAGCAATTCGGGTTTCGCAGCGGTCACTCGACAACGCTGCAATTGGTCCGCGTTATGCACCACTTGGCGGATCGGTCCAACGCGCGCCAGTACACGGCCGCAGTCTTTCTCGATATCGAGAAAGTCTTCGACCGTGTCTGGCATGCGGGACTGATCTACAAGCTGTTGCAGAGCACGGACCTCCAGCACGCCTATGTGCGACTGCTGGGGTCGTACCTGGAGGGAAGATCCTTCCTTGTCGCGGTCGAGGGCGCCAAGTCGTCGGTGCGCCCAGTTACGGCCGGAGTTCCCCAGGGAAGCGTCCTGGCACCAGTCCTCTACGCTCTCTATACCAACGACATTCCCACGCTCGAGGGCAACCTCCAAGCGTGGGAAGCCGACGTGAAGTTGGCGCTGTTTGCCGACGACAGCGCCTACTTCGCGTCCTCAAATTTCCCCTCTGCGGCCATTTCGAGGATGCAGAGGCTGTTGGACCTACTGCCCCAGTGGGTGGACCGATGGAGGGTCGCGGTCAACGTGGGGAAGACCGCGGCTATTCTCTTCGGTCCGGTCCGCATAAGAGTCGTCCCAGGACAGCTCAGTCTTCGTGGAGTCAATGTCGAGTTTAGGCCCAGTGTCCGATACCTGGGAGTTAATATCGACCGGAGTTTGAGGATGACCGCCCACGCCAAGTTGGCGTTGGCGGCCGCCCGCTACGCGAGGTTTCTCCTCCGGCCGGTGTTGGCCTCCGGGTTGCCGATCAGGACTAGACTTGGCATTTACAAGACGTATGTTCGTTCCCGTATCACGTACGCAGCTGCGGCCTGGTATCACCTCATCCCGCAGGTCATGCGGGTGAAGTTACAGGCCCAGCAGAATCTGGCTCTTCGCACGATAGTCGGAGCAGGGCGTTACGTCAGAAATGCCGTAATCACCCGGGATCTGGATGTGGAGTCGCTCGAGGAGTTCATCCGGAGGCTAGCTCGTAATCTTTACGAGCGGGCTGACGGTGGACCCCACGAGCATCTCCACAATTTAGCTCCCTTGCACGCTAGGCCACCTGATGGTCGGGCGCTACCAAGGGAGCTACTGGAACCCCCGGCTATGGTAAGATAGTCGGCTTAATCGGAGTGATATGGGAGTGCTCATAATGAGTGCCTCCATGGGACTGAGCTGTCCACACTCTATATTTCTTTCCCCCCACACTGTTGGGGTGCCCCCGTATGGGGACCCATTTCAACCACCCTGCGGGTGGACCACTCCCCCTTAAGGGGAGTGTCTTTACGTCGGTCCCTTCCCGCGACGGTCTTCCCCTTCTGAGGAGCCCTTAGCGGGTGAGCGCCAAACTAGTGCCGCGGCTCCCCCTCTGGTTTGTAGAGGGGGGGCCGCGGCATGGGGCCGGTGGCGAGCCCCACGGTGCTGACTGTTGTTTTGTAGTTATTGTAAATAGTTAGTATTAGTTAGTTTAGTTTTAGTTAGTTTATAGTTATACTTATAGTTTTAGTAGATAGAGGGAAAAAAAAAACCAGAGGACAGCAGAAGGCGCCGGGGTGACTCCTCCACGGGCGTCGAGCCATCGCCAGACCAGCCCATTGTATTATATTTAAGTATCTATTTTTGTCGATGTGAGTGTGCCGTGCACGCTGCGAACAGCCCCCCCTCATCCCGTCCTCATCCCGTCCCGGCAGGGAGCTTCGTTCCGGGCAGTGGGCTTTGCCCCGAGGCCCGTTCCGTGCCCCCGTCAGGGGGTACGACGACCCCTCTTGTTGTCTTGTACTACTGCTTCACGGCAGAAATAAGCAAGGCGGTGGTAGCTACCCGCGAGAACTCACAAGAGGTCCTACCACTAGGAAACCACCTTTTCAATAACTACGATCTAACGAACTCAATAAATACGATCGTATTCTTAAATGTTGCGTTTTTTTGTGTGTTTTTTTTTATTAATTTATATTATATGTTATGTTATATTATAAAAAAAAAACGAAATGTTTGTGTCAAAGCAAAAGCTGTCTAATGACATAAGCTACGTCTATACACGACTATTTCATGTCGTATGCCTACGAAACTTATAGGTAGAAATTTATGCAAATAAATTTAGTAAATTAACTAAAAAACAAAACTTAATATCATACTAATGTCATGCGCGTAATATTCAAAGTCATTCAATTGTTTTAGGGTGTTAACGTTGCATCAGTAAAATTTGTTGTGAATTCATCATTCCGAACCGTCTATAGCCTAAAAGGTATTTAAGCTAACGAGTGTGGGAACTCCTAGTCAGGCGACTATACTGAGTTTCTATCCTGATTACTATTTTAAAATAAATAGGTAATCTGTTGAGGACTTTTAAAATACAAGAACAACAAATATTCTCACATTCACTTTTAGCATATCTGATTAATTCTAATTTTAAGATACATATTAATACAATTGAGACTCGACTGGATGTTCAAGGTGAGCAAAAGCGATCCAATCAATACTTCGACTTCAGATCTAGATTTTTTTTACTGCATATATGAGTGGATGAGCTCACAGTCCACCTGGTTTTAAGTGATTTCCGGAGCCCATAGACATCTACAACGTCAATGCTGCCACCCACCTTGAGATATGAGTTCTAAGATCTCAGTATCAGTATCAGTACAACGGCTGCCCCGCCCTTCAAACCGAAACGCATTACTGCTTCACGCCAGAAATAGGCAGGGTCGTGGTACCTACCCTTGCGGACTCATGATGTTATTCACGTGATGTCTATAGGCCACGGCTTAAAACGATAGGTGACGATTTTAGTCTGCTCATTGACGCCAACAAAAATATTATTTTCCCACAAATTACACGTGTAAACATAGACTCATTCAGTATTTGACATGTGTTATTCAGTTCTTTTAAAACTTTGTAAGTATTTTCCGACATTTCTGCAAATTTCCCTAACGCTATGTAATAACAGGAAAAAATAAACTAGTAATTTTCAAAAATACTAAACAAACGGTAAATTAATCGTACGTTATTAAATAATTGAACATCAACATAAATCTATGGTATCTGTTTTTTTTTTTTTTAAATGGTTCTTTGGCGATTATACATGTGCTCTGAATGTATCTGCAGCCTATTATCTATTTTGGAGTGCATTAAAATAAACTTTGCTCCATATAGGAAGTTAGACATCCTATTTCGGATTCCTTTAACGCAATTACTGGTTAACTCAGCTATACGCTTACGTCACAAAATAACCAAACCTTTCATGCGCCGACATACGAAATGGCATTTCCTCCTAAAATTTTATACGCATCGGATTCGTTCTAAGAAAAAGCCTTCTAACAAGACGCAGTTAGTCATCGAAGGCCAATCATAAGCCAAACTCGCAAGATCGGAATGCAGATGTCTGCTACAACAATAATAATTTGGACGTTAAGTCTATGGATTGGCGTGAGAACCTTTATTTGTTGGACCTTAAAATGTTTTATGAAGTTCCGACAAAGGGTTCGTTAAAAAAAGTGTGTTTAAAATTTGAACAAATTAATTGCAGTGTTGTATATTTATTTTTGATTTTGTATTATAGGTAGAGAAGCAACTTCCGCTAAGTCTACCTTACGGGAAAATGTAATTGTAACTTAAAAAGGAAAACTCTCTCAGTCAGAAAGTATTTTCAATGAAAAATGTAATATTACAAACAAAATAAAACTAGGCAAGAAATAAATGCAGCATCACAGTACTTAACGGCTAAAAAGGCTAGAAATTTTCAATATCTTTTTACCACTACCCGACTACCTGACCACCAAATCGTACAATTATTAATTTATATAAAAACTACATAAGCATGACTATTGTCCAGAATGCTATTGTTCCATATGATTATTTTAAAAATAATTATGATAATATTGTAACGTAAGCTGCTTGAATTTCAGTGTTTGACTAACGCGTTCGGTCAGAATAGCATAAATGTCTTACCCGGCTAAATTCAACAGAAATTACGATTATCAGAATTAAAGTTTTCTCAACACCCTGTCATTAATGGTGATTTCCTCACGTTATTTCTTTGCACCCCAAATTTCTATCTTGAGTACTGGTAATAAGAAGTATTATAACTTTGACGCCATCGTATTGTCCTTTTCTAACACTCATGTGTTCCAATTTGAAGGGTAAAGATAAAAGCGATCCAATTAATACTTCGACTTCAGATCTAGATTTTTTTTTTATTGCATATATGGGTGGATGAGCCATGCCCACCTGGTTTTAAGTGGTTACCGGAGCCCATAGACATTTTTTTTAGTACTATTTTTCCTTATTGGGAAAGGCAAGGGGATCTAAGCCCATACAGCCTTGTCTGTTCTATGCCCATAGACATCTAGAACGTAAATACCGCCACCCACCTTTTTTTTTTATTGCCTTTGTAGGCAGACGAGCATACGGCCCACCTGATGGTGAGTGGTTACCGTCGCCTGAGTTCGTATCAGTTCGTATGAGTTCTAAGATCTCAGTATCAGTATCAGTACAACGGCTGCCCCGCCCTTCAAACCGAAATGCATTACTGCTTCACGGCAGAAATAGGCAGGGTGGTGGTACCTACCCTTGCGGACTCATAAGAGGTCCTACCATCAGTAATTACCTAAATTATAATTTTGCGAGTTTGATTTTTATTACACGATGTTATTCCTTCACCGTCAAGTCAATTGTTAAGTACGTATTTCATTACTAAAATTGGTTTCCGCCTGCGGGATTCCAGATAGCTAGATCCGAACGATGATATCCATTGGGAGTGGCTCATCTCCGAGAACACTAGACTCTATTCACCATCAGCCCACAGATTAAATTGTCGTAGCCTTGTCTACGCGATACGCTAAAAAACGTAGAAACTAATGTCCGATTACTCACAGTAACGAGAAGTGACGAAACCTTTCGACCCGTACCAAATTTGATTACATCCATTGATCGTCGTATCCTATACGGATTTGGGTGACTTCGCAAAACGACTGAACTAAATCGCACTGAGGATGCGGACAACAATCGGCCACGCATCGGGGAATAGCGGATTTAAAGTAAACAATAAAAACGGGGTTTCCTCATAAACGAGTGTGCGAGTAATATTTATTACGTATGAGGATACCGGAATGCATGATTTTAGGTTTTTACTTCATCAGATAGTTCGAGTCATTACTGAATGTTTCTGTTTATTGTGATGATGATTAAATGAAACCACTTCCCAATGAGATCAAACGATGCATTATTAATTCGTGGTAATGCATGATTTACATGTAATTTAATATATGACATTTCTTATTATTATGTCCTAATTAAAATAAAATCATCAAAGTCATCCTGGAATGTTTGAATGACGTATTTATAGAAGGAAAATAACTGTAATGCATTAATGTGTGAAAATGATTTATTCAAAACTAAATTTCGAGCTATAAGTGCAATGAAAAACCCATAGATAAGACAGAAAGTCGTCGTGGCCTAAAGTATAAGACGTCCGGTGTATTCGTATCGGCGATGCAACGGTGTTCGAATCCCGCAGTCAAGTACCAATTTTTTTTTATGAAATACGTACTTAACAAATGCTCACGATTGACTTCCACGGTAAAGGAATAGCATCATGAAATAAAAATCAAACCCACAAAATCATAATTTCCGTCATTACTGTTGGTTGGACGTCTTGTGAGTCCGCACGGGTAGGTGCCACTACCCCGCCTATTTCTGCCGTGAGGCAGTAATGCGTTTCGGTTTGAAGGGTGGGGCAGCCGTTGTACTCTACTGAGACCACTGACCACTGTAACCCCTATTCCAATTCAGCTGAAACTTTAATCTTGTTATTCTAAATGGCAACGACAACCATGTTCTAGTAGTTTTAGGCCCCTTAACTGCTTAAAGTCAAGTTAACTGTGAATCCGCTACCAACTAATCTCTAATAAATAAAATAATTTTCAATAATCCTTTACAAAGTTCCGAGTTCCTCGCCAGTTTAATCTGTACCTGTAAGTCGACTCACTGATAGTAAATGTCAACTATTTGTTACAAATTAAATTGAATTATACATACAATAATTTAACATCTTCTTACCATCTTTTTTTAAGTGAGTACGATATTTCGGGAGTGTTGGAAGCGCTGTGATTACGGGTAGATCCTCTATAGCAGCTATCTATCGATCCACAGACGTACTCATTATGTACACATTGTAAGTTAAATACACATGTATATAGATAGCCGCGAAATTTTCAAGCATACAATAAAATAAATAAGAAAGAAGCGACATCAAATCTGAGTAAAAGACCTTTTATTTAAAGAAGTGATATAAAAACTCTTTGGCTATGTATTTACTGCACAAATAATTAAGTTTTTACGTAGCCTCAAAAAGCAAGCGGACAGTATGCTGTTACGCTGAAATACTGAAACGTTAATATATATTTAATTTAATTTATTAAAGCATACGCGAAAAACAGTATTTGACAATGCCTATTTGAGATTTCCAAAAAGTTGTACAAACATAAAAATAAAAGAAACAAACAGTTTAATATTTCAAGATTTTTATTAATAGAGAAACTGTGACTCTCTTACCAACGGTCCCAGTAAGATTCGAAAATCAAAAAATGTGTAATAATATCGTAGAGGTGAAGATATTTGTGTCGGCCAATCGAATGGGACGATCGGGATAGAGGCCAAGAGGCGGTCGTTCTACGGAATGGAGACTCCCATCACTGAAATTAAAACGACTCCCAAATATGGCGGATTTGAAACTTAAAAATATCTCTATACCTACATGTATTAGAAGCGTCGAATAAGCGCGGCTTCAGTTCAATAGAGCACATGTAATAGAAATTTAATTTTACGATTTTGAAAACTGTGTCGGTTGCAAATGTACTATTTATTATAAATTCCATTTTCAAATATGATTTAAATAAAAATAAAAACCGAAAATTCTCAACATCAGACCCTTTAAGAATTTTTGAGTTATTATTAAATTCCACTTCCATAGTCGTTTTTAATATCAGCTAATATTTTAATCATAAACAAAATTTAAAAAAGCACCCATGTTTTTACAACTTTATTTTGTAAACATCACTTTATACATAATATTTAAAACCTCGGGACACCCCTGACAACAGCAAACAAAACACTATACGTCGCCGTCAACGTATGTTCCCAATTGTTGAAAGCAATCGACCACGACATCATATTACAATAAAAACTGAAGACCGTCCGGGAACAAAGCATTTTCACATACCTTCAGGATCCGGTACTGAAACACGTGTATTTATTTGGACAAGACATTGCGTAAGAGCATATGTTTGGTTTGCGTCCTAATCGCGCGCGACGTCTTATTAGTGACGTAAAGGAGCACGGCGGGCCCTCTAAGCTAAACAATCGGTTTTTTGCACCCTTATCACGGGGGGCCGGCCGGCTACATAAAAGCCGTGGAAATACGTTCAGGACACACATTACACGTAAACCCGCGAACCGAACGTATCGACCTACGGACATCGTGTCCTGAACGAGACACGATCGCGAAATCGTTCGACGTTCAATTAACAGAATACGCACGTGAATTTGAACGTTCCAATTTTGAATATTATTAGTGTAGCGGTGAAAGTAACTAGCTCTTTTATATACTGTGGTATTTAATGAGGTTTTAAACCAAAGTTTTTTTTTTATCTGTGATAAATAAACAATATTAAGAAGATGGATGCTTGTACATGCAGCTGTAGTGAAAATCTCTCAAAAAAAGATTCTACCATATATAGTAAGTTTTCAAATATGCTTGTTTTTCTGTCTAGTTATTTTTTTTTTGTTACCTGTAAATTTTATGAAAAAAAGTTCATACTCTTAAGATGAAACTATCTTGTCTAAGTGAATGATTCATAGAGAAACCGTGAACACAATATTCAGTCACCTGAAACTGTATTACATCATTGTGAACTCATAAATTCACGGAAATAATTGTACAATTTATGTTGTAATAGTACGCATACGTTGATTTTTCCTCAAAACTGTAAACGTACCTATTACAAAAGAAGTCATCAAACTTTTGAAAGCGATGATCTAATTTTAATTGAATCATAGTGATAAAAATTTAAATCTGACTAAATATTTTTTTTGCATTAACAGGTGAATGAACTTCAGTCCATTTAATGTGAAGTGGTTCACAGAGCCCATAGAAAATATGTAAATGTCGACACCCATTTTGAGACACCATCTTGAGACTTGAGGTCGAAGCCTCATTGTATTTTGTATGGCTTGTAATCAATTTAATATTAGTGATAAAATTTCAAACTGAAAAATCAAACATGTAAAAAAAGTTTTTAGACTTTAATATAAATTACGCAAAGAAAATTTTCCTCGGTTCATCTGTATCGTATTAATATACTCAATATTAAAACTGAATAAACGTTCGAACTATTCGAACCGCAACCATGAACGATAGAAACACGGAAAATATATTGCAATCGTCTTAAAACCGCAGCGATCAATAGGGTCACGGTTAAATTACACTTAAAGCCAACCCCGCGAGGGACCGCATAGATTATCCCAACTTTAAATTACCTTATTCACTTTCGCGGCCACAGCTTACGATAGTTTCATTCATAAACATCCGAAACGAAAAACGTTTGAAGGCTTAGTATGAGATTGCATTAGGCTGTGGCGTAAAGGGGGCTAAGGGTAAGCGCGCATTTGCTTTGAGAAATGCCCACTTGATTTATATTGTGGCTCGCACAATAGCATTTTGCGTATTGGTAAAGTGTGACGAGCGCAGTTCAACTCGCGGAAGCTGAACATTTCGAGTTTACGGTAAACTAAAATTACTTGACGAAACTACATAAGTCATAATTCATTTTGTAACCGTCGAATAAGCACACGGAACAAGCAACTCCAATGCAATTTTACGATAAAAAGTGTTAAAAACGAGATAAAAACGCTAATTTTGTGTTCACTTTCAACGCTGACGTTAAATTTTTGCTAATGAAGTGTTGGGGTATTATACAATATCTAATGCATGACGAATCCTTTTGCGGAACTATCACGAATACTTTCTACGGTGTGAGTAATAGACTAAATTCGTATGACGCAGCTTTTATAAGTCTTCAGGGTTACACTGTAGGACAGGTTTTCTTGTGGGCGCTTAGGAATGTTTTATTTAAAACTAAAATATGGTTATTGTTTAGTTTTCGCGAGCTGTGGACATATTATCATTTAAAACTGTTTTTAAACCAGAAAAAAAAAACGCGGAATTAAATCGTAAAAGTATTTTAAATTATGTAATCACGGACCCGCGAATATTCAAATAGTCGGGTGTGTTTTTATAAATTTAGCGTTATTTATTTATGCCTACGTTCATTATCTATTTGCATATATAATAATACCAAAGCGAAATACCATTCACCCATCGTGAGATCTCCAAAACCATTCATCCGATAGGCTTTAAGTTGGGCTTTGATGCCAATTTTGCAATTTAAAAGATTTTGCCTAATTTCCATTGAAACATATTATCTCACTACGTACATAATACCGAAAGTAGCAGCATTTACCCAAATAAAAAAATTATATTGTAGCTGTTACTACAGAACTGGTTGTTGATGAATCAGAGAGCGACACAAGCATCTATCCCGGGAAATGTAAAGTGTTTCATTATTTCTGAATATTAAACTTAGCGTATGTTTAGGGACCAGCCAGACATGTTCATTGTTTTCAAAAGAATACATAATATATTCTAATTTCGTTAATGTAAACAAACAAAACTTTCGCACGCTTCTGCAATAGTTTCAAGTAAACCATTAACAATTATGTATTATTTTATCTAACAAGATTTACTCAAAAATTTATCAGCCGTTACTTGTTACAACAGGACCAAAAATAGAAATCAAACAAAGCACTATACGTCAATTTATATTTTGACATAAACATGTATCCAATTTTTTTGTCCGGCGTTGCACGAAAGTAATGGCTCGCGTTTCCTATAACGAAAAATTCGGAAATTCGTGACTCACACGATGATACACCGCCGGAAAAGCCTCCACTGACATCTAATTTCAGGCGATTTTCATATGATACAAATAGACAATGTTAATTAATGAAAGCCATTATGTCGCTAGACTGCTGGGAAACTCCTGTGTAAGGCGAGCAAAAACGTTAATTGCTTTGACGACTTGATAATACTCTGATGTAACTGCACTTGGCATTGTATTAACCGATGTTTATATACACATTAGTAATGACGTGATGAAAAATTTAGAAGCTCCCTGTCAATTTTAATTATCTCAATAGCATTCTCCAGTGAGTCCACGAGACAGTTTAAAGCATTCTAAACATCGGATATAACATAATGACAGTAATAAATGCGAGATTAAGTCGTAAAATGAGTTTTAATCATAAGTTATCCGCCTAATTACAAACGTTCGCCAAACATTATTAACTAAGACAAAACCTTTATTGAGAAAATTAAATGTAGATTCGTAACAGTCTAATTATCTTGATTACATTCGTATATGAATCAGCTATGATATTAAAACATAATAGTGAATAAAAAGAGACATTTAATTGGTAGTAGGGTGTATTGTGAGCTCGGGTAGGACTACACTTCTGTTTATTTCTATGCGAATCAATCAATCATTCTGATTTGAAGCATAGAACAATTGATTTAGAATACAAATTGATATTCGACTTCCTATATCAGGGTGGGAATCAACTGTCACGCCCTGACGTCAATGGGATTCTTTTAACCACGTAACCCTCGGTGGCTCCACAGCTTCCCCTACATGTCTGGTGATATAAAAATATTAATAATAACAGCTTATGTCGACCGCAACTTTGTTCACTTAGAAACAACCCGGGAAGTATATTATTAATCACAAACATAATAATAGCATGTTGACACTATCACTAAGCGAGTACAATATTCTGTCTTGTTAGTCGTTGAACAAAAACGTGTCAAAGTAAACATGACGCTCGGTTCGACCACAGACCACATGCTACATGAATCCCATACGAAATCAACTAAAAGTTTACAGTGCGCTAAATATCGTATTAGAATTTTATTATCCTGTGACGTGGGAGCATATCGGATCCTTTAGATTCTGAATACAAATTTAGTTTTGCATTCGAAATGCGGCCGATCTGTACATTAATGTTTGAACAGGTCTTTTTTTTGGCCGCATTGTTAACTTTGTTTCACATTTCACGAGCCTCCTTTCCCATACTCGTACTTTTAAGTCAACTTTAAAAGTTTGCTGTTATATTTAGTCCTTTAATATTTTTTTATGTTATTAAAAAATAAAGTTCGTGAACAAACGAAATGTCACGGTGTCAAAAAGAAAATGAAAGTTGTTTATAATTTAAGCAAACGATAAATCTAGGGGACATTTGCATAAGCCAATATTTTTGCTTGTTCATTTTTCTGTTTAATTAAAACTGATACAGAGACACGTCATCGCACGTGGGTCGTTATTTCGTAAAAAAAAATATATACATATATCTGAGATTCGGGGCAAACTAACGCACAGCTTTTACTTGATATCCTTCAACGAGAGAAAGGGAATAGATAAATCGTATACTTTATCTCAAAACAATGCTTTATTGCCGCCCACTATCAACTAATATTTTTGATATCGACGATTGATTAATCACGTCACGTTTACACGACACAGAATGTGTCCCGACAAAAAAAGTTGTCAATGGAAATCTAGTGAGTAGATCATTAAATTCCGCGAGGAGTGAGTAGTGATCTGACAAGACACGTGGTCACAAGTATAAGCGTAATCAGTGCGCGGGCGCGACTCACGCCCGATAAAACTCACTTTAGGATAGACTCGACATCGATGATTCAGCGTTCAAGTCTAAACGAATCACTTGCACAAGTCAGAGAAACGGACGTCCGTGGAGAAGACTGACTTAATTAATTTACGAATATTTTTTACGTCATATTAAGTATCGTTTTTTTTTATAAAATAAATTCAGATATAAAATGCTATTGCTGATAGTAAGTTCTATTCCTGATAATATAAATTCTAAAATAATGTATTGTTTTTACGGTAACGTCGTATTTATGTACACTTTTGTGACCAAAACACACCTCAATACATATTAAGTTACAAATGTATCCGTTAGTTTAGATCTACCGGTGGTAGGACCTCTTGTGAGTCCGCACGGGTAAGTACCACCACCCTGCCTATTTCTGCCGTGAAGCAGTAATGCGTTTCGGTTTGAAGGGCGCGGCAGCCGTTGTAACTATACTGTGACCTTAGAACTTACATCTCAAGGAGGGTGGCGCATTTACGTTGTAAATGTCAATGGGCTCCAGTAACCACTTAACACCAGGTGGGCTGTGAGCTCGTTCACCCGCTTAAGCAATATGAAATTTCGGTAGTACGTCATACAAGAAAACACGACATGAAAATATTTAGTGTCGAGGAAGTCTCCATAAGGGTCGTAGTTCGTTTTCCGGCGGCGCGGGTAAGGGTTTTCGCGTAATGTTTGACCGGCTATTTCATGTACGGTGGGCACCGAAATGTGCCCATTCAACGAGCGGAGGCTGCTCGCGCGCCGGTCTCGCACATTCGTTCCCCTCGCCACGACGGTGACACACGTACAACAAACACGACTTATTAAATCGAGAGTGCAAATCGACATCACTAGTGCTTCCAATATTTGATTTCGAATTGTGTAAAAAAACAGTGAAAAACGAACGGTTCGCGTGTGCTTTCGGTCAGTGTTCCCTCTGCTTCGTTACATTGAACGTTAAAAATTCGCCGGTCGGGATATTTTTGTTCGAATGAACATGGACTTGCACGAAGGCGCTACATCAATGCGTTGTTCATGGATGTCTTTTTAACTGGTGTGTGTTTCGTTTTTAATATAGTGATGAAAGCGTCCAGGTAAATTCATGAAATAATCGTTCCCATCGAAGATCCCATTCATGGATCTTGTGTAAACAATATTGGTTTTTAGTGCGGGTATCTGAGGTTCTGTTCGGAAATTTATTAAAAAAAATTTTTTTTCTGTCATATACTGATAACTAATCTTACCCGCGTTTTATAAGAATATCAGAAGCACGAGAGTTATGTCAAGAAAATTGACGTTGCAAAAATGTCAAATGACAGTCACTTTCACGATAAGTCGATTTTTATGTAATACATAAAAATCTAACAAGAAGAAAGAATGCTTCACGGAAATTATCCGCATTATTAGAACAAAATAAATGATAGTGTCAACATTACTGCAGGTCTTATTGTAGTCAATTAAATTCGACAAAAAAAACATGCAACTAGTCGAATACGGAAAATAAAACTCTGTTAAAGAAATCTGTAATTATCTATCTAAATTCAATATGATAATTTTTTGTGTTTTTTTTAAATATTTGTTTCTATTAACGGTCTATCTGTCAACATATAATAAATCTAACCATCAACAGCAACATTCGATTCACTGGAATTTTTGCGGCACTCTAAGAGGACATATTAAATTACTACGGATCCAGCGATTTCAAATTCGGAACACAAACGAATCGATGTGTGTTAAGAAATCGATATTAGATCCTTTTTGGTATTGCACCGGGTTACGTTCGTGTCAAAATGAAAAACATTTTGCCGTCGGCCCTCGATCAATAGGAATTTTCTCTGTAACTCCTCTTTGTCACGCGATATGGTTTGGTTAGCCGAAGAAAGGACAGCTTTACTTATTTGGTCAACTAAATTTATTGTTACGTGGATTGTTGATATCATATTTGATTGGCAACCAATGACTGAATCATCGAAAGATTGTATTTCTATTTTATTTTTTTATAAAATATATTAACATAGGACATATAACTTTGATGGCACAAAACGCATTTACTATAAAAATTGATCCGTATATTCATTACATTTATAAAAATTTTCGCACTATATTTTAATAATATTTTTGCAAAATAAAATCAACAAATAAAAAAATTAAATAATCAAAATTTCTAAAATTAAACGTTTTTATTCGATAACGAACAATTAATCGATTATATCGATTATGTAAGTGTTTGGGGAAACCCCGATGATAGAAAAATCACAAACGCGAGCCGCATTTCGCGGTAACAATTATTTATGAGCATTGTTTGCTTTCAGCAAAACGCGACCTGTATAATGTCCATTGACGCAACTCATCACCTATAATGGAAACAAACCAAATCTTTTTTAAGGAAAACCTTCCCAAAACAGTGAACATGTGTGCACTTCCTTTTGCTTCCGCGATTTCAGCGTTGGCAACGTTTCACTAATTTCGAAGTTTTTTGAAAATTTCTGCACGCTGTTTCCGAAGTTATAACATAAACATGAAGAGTTGTATTAAAAGATTACCGATGGCCGTAAATACTAGAAATTTCAGGCACAACACATCACACCGTAGTTTCTATTGAATATAAATAAAGCATAATATACACTTCAAACCTTGATGACCCGTGTGAACTTATAACACACTCCACCGGCACTTCAGTTTTTTTCTTACAACTTTTTTTTCATTTTGTTGTATTAAAAAAAAATTTTGTTAACGAAGCGGAGCTATTTCTTTTGAGAAAATGAAGTAACTTTAATTAAGCCACAGTAAGCAAGTGAAGTGAATGTCTGAACGAAAATATCTACCCTATAATGACGCAATACAAAAGCGTGAATATAAATATTTAAAAAAAAAACATTGAAATTGGTCGAGACTGATTTTTTATTTTTAATGGTATTATTAAATTTCAATAAAATATAATGTTTTTTATCCGAATCAACACATAATTATTAATTACACAATAGTTATGAAATCGTTACCATACGTCATTTGTAATGGTAGGGCGTGTTCTAAGTGCGCGCGGGTAGTTACCGTCGACTGCCCTATTAAAAGACAGCCATTATTCTAAAACTATTTATAAATCGGCTTTTCAAGGTGGGCCCATTACAAATGCATATCATAACCTAGTATCGTCTATATACTCTATATCATCAATAAAAACATCATTTAGCGCTTAAGCTAGTAGTCGTAGAATCTTATCTAAAACTCGCAAACCTCGTAAGAAATTAACATAGAAATCGTATCTTAATAACCAAGTAAATATATCGAAGATTGATTCTGCTACCATCCGCTCTCGAAGTGCAAATCGTTCTTATACACAAACACATGAATAAATAACAATAAAAGTGCAATGGCGAAACTTTCCACGTTTTAGCACTTGAACCGGACAAAAGGAGCTTTAACAGTTGACGGAGCTTCTCTGCTTTTAAAAGTTCGAAAACGACTCGCACAACACTATTGCAGGGCCGGGTCGGGACATAAAATATGTTTTATGGCGTCGGCGCAAAACATCAGAAACCTTCAATAACTGTCAAAGGTTAAATCGTACCGGAGACATAATATAAGTTTTTTGCGCAATGACAATAACTAAGGGCGTGACGCTTTCGTATTTTGTACCGCGACTCGGGAACTATTAGCGTCCTATTACAAAACCTTATCACTCTAATGCCCGTATTATATGACATGAATATTTTATAGCATATTCTAAAATTATCATAATAAATTTATATTGAAGAAATTGAAATCCATCAAATTCGATGATTGCGTAAAGTTATGTCACATTTATTACACAATATTTTAGAATACGTAGCCCAGCTCCGTACAGACGGGTACGGTTGAAATTAACTTTAAAAATATCACGTACTTGTGTTGTGCATCCTAGGACTGAGTAATGGCTGAGAAAGTGGCCCGAGATGTAGTTTCACGATAACCAAGGCCTTATTATTTTTTATGCCTCTTCGGAAACTACAAAGACACGGGCCAGTTGCTTCTGTGCCAGACTCGATGCGACCCATTTACTATGACCAGTTAACCAGCATCAGACTTTATTTTGCAATCGAAAACAAGATTTGCATTTTATTGCCAGAGCTTCAAGGAATAGTTTGGGAAAATCGTTTAAACGATCTATACTTTACCTCTTATCTCTCGGTTAGTTAAGTGATCATATACTTTCTTCCATAAAGATAACGTAATCGTTGATGATAATACGACACGATAATAACGATAATACGAAATTGCAATCAGTCGGGTATGAAATGTGACTGTGATCACATGTATTAATAAAACAACCATTTCTTCTTTCAGGTTTTCCTAAAAAGCTTTTGGTAGCTACAGCCTTAGTGGTGATGATAGCAATGTGTCTAACGCCGGCCGAGGCACGCACAGTGGAGCACAAGATCCGCCACGAGAGGCGGCACGAAGGCCTAGCACAGCCCACCAAAGAGATCTCCAGGCCCAGAACGGCCGAGCCTCGGCTGGACAAAAGACGGCCACACNAACCATTTCTTCTTTCAGGTTTTCCTAAAAAGCTTTTGGTAGCTACAGCCTTAGTGGTGATGATAGCAATGTGTCTAACGCCGGCCGAGGCACGCACAGTGGAGCACAAGATCCGCCACGAGAGGCGGCACGAAGGCCTAGCACAGCCCACCAAAGAGATCTCCAGGCCCAGAACGGCCGAGCCTCGGCTGGACAAAAGACGGCCACACAGAAAAATGACACTGACCAAAGACTCGCCTGCGTTTGTTAGACAGAGAAGTGCATTAGCCGACCGCTTCAAAAACGCAATGACTAAAATTAAGAAGAAATTAAAGAACACAAGGACTTACTTCAACGAGGAACGGAGGGTGCTGAACGAGACCAGGGACTACAGGGAAGGGATGCCGTCCTGGTTGCCGGCGATCAACTTTGTCGACATACATTTTCACAACTACCGGAATCCACGCAGGACTAGTGCTTCGATATCAGAACGAAAAGTGAGTAAGCTTTTATTTCTCAATAAAAAATATTTATTATGTCGGCTATCGTGGTATAGACACGTGATGCGTAGAGAGGAGATGTATTGAAATGGTAGTGCAAGGTAGAGGGGAAAGAGGTCGACCAAAGAAGACATGGAGTGGTGTGAATGACGATATGAGAGAGAGAGAGAGAGTGTTGAGATGACGGCTGATAGAAAAGAATGGAATAGAAAAATTCGCTGTGCCGACCCCACTTAGTGGGATAAGGTGGAGACAAAAAAGAGAAAAACTGTTTATTATCTCACAAGAAATTTGTTTCGTTTCCAAATTCATATGCGATATAGCTTTGACATGAATTAGTTTAGGCGCATCAATTTTCCGCAAAATTCTAATAACAGCCATTCCCGTTCGTAGATAAATAAGATAGTCCGTTCGAATTTCACGGCTAACAAGTCACGGCAGGTCTAAACCAGCCAAACTGATCTAAATAGTTTTAGTATTATCAAGCAAACAAAAAACGTGGCGTAATAAGTTCATCTCATGATCACGCAAGTCGTTTGAGCTTTTGATGTGAATTTCAAAACAACTGACAGTGTAATTACTGCGGTTGATCACTCCACGTCTCGAGGGTGTGGTAGACCCATCCCATGTTTCTTTTGTCCGTTCACTACTTTTACAATATTATTTATTCATTTTCGCTTTACTGGCTCATATTAGTTGCGGTATATTAGCGAGATCCTGAGACTTCAACAGCGCGGCTTAAATGAGTTTCGCTAAGGCCAAATTATATGTCGCCGGCATATCATCAAGCCGATACCTCTTTTATTTACTTCACATTGCATTTAAGAGCTATTTAGATGGCTATTTCATTAATTTGAACACCGCACAGGTCTGAAAATGGATGCGGTTTCAATATGAGCTCCATTACGCCCCTATAACCGCGATCGCTTCATTTATCTGAAGGTTAACGAGGAATGAATTATGAAACAGTAAATAAAATGTACAAACGAAAACAAGGGCAGAATAACTGGGCTCTGTTAACTTTGTTTTCATTACACTTCGATTGTTTAGTTTAGAAAATCATCACAGCGCCGAGCCGAGATAAAATTATCGCGCTTCTTCTCTTTTGTTAATTTAGAAAAGTTAACCGCCCACCTTTATTGACCGACACAAGATGAACTCTTATCAACAATCCTTTCGCATTTTAGTAAAAAGAATCGCTTTAAGGTAACGAGTTCATACATGACTGGTGCTGTTTAAATCAAAGGATTATGGTTAGTCTTTATGGGAACAGAGCAACTCCAATGAGCCGGTAAAACGCTTCGAGGAAATTTGCATAGATTGACACCACGCGATTTCGCCTCACACGCGATATTGAAACGTACCATTTAATGTTATAGATTAATACTCGCAAGCCTCATAACGATTATGTTAATAATCGTATTCGTTCTCCGCGCGCTGAGCTAGTTCACCGAGTAAAATATTGAAAACACACAGCCGATATTTAAAGTTCGGCGTGTAAGCTCTTTTTATTGTTTACCGAACACACATCTGGTCATCGTGACTTTCTATTATGTATTCATATTGGTCGCCCACTAATTAGTACACAAAAGTTAATGCGCCACGAGACAATGAGAGTGTGAGTATTCGAAACGTCAATATCCCTACACACTAGGGTGACACTTCGTGAGTGCGGGCCACAGAAAACACGATCTCTAAACATGAGCAACGCGGACAGCGCAGCCTTCGAAGCTCTGAATATTGAATACATCTAGCGTATGGCTCATCAGTTCGTCAATGTACGGCCACTTAACGAATTCAAATATTTAAACATTGGGCAAAGGAAAGCGTTAGAATTCAAGTGATCTCGGCTTCGGTCCGGCTTTAGTTGACACACGAACGATTTAAAAATTAAATACTGTTCAAATGAGATGTTAAAATAAAGGGCTTGACGAAAGCTTATTGTGGATAAACTTCTTAAAGTTTTTTTATTACGAGAATAATTATATATACAGTTACACATTTAAGTTTAAATTGGTTAATTTCACAGATACTATTAGCCAATAGGTGTTAGTCAATGGATTGGATTTAATAAATGTATTATGCAGTGCACATTTCAGTGAGTTTCGAATAAAGGGCATAAATTCCACAAGTCCGACGGCGGCACGCTTTCACGGCGACACGCGTATGTCGCTTCGACCGTTTGTTTGTTCAGTATTTACGATTTGACAAAACAACACGAAATGTTTAAAAACACAGTATTTGCTGAAGTGAGACGAATGTGGATTTATGATTCCGCGGCTGTGCGTTTGTCTGCGACACGTCCGTCGGTTAGACTCGCCTCTTTAGCTCGGAACTACGACTTATTGTCCGGTCTTCGGACTTGAATACACGACCACATTCGCCAGCTAGCCAGCGCTTTATCAACGCGACTATACCACGACAATGAACGGGAAACTATACGTGCCAAGCTGTTTTAAGTACCGTGAAAACTTAGCGATTATTTTGTTTATCGTAAACACGCCTATGAAAGTTGGATTATTTTTTTTCCTTGTAAATACTATTTTAGTTTAACTAAACCTAGGATATCGAAATTTTATTAAATTCCCGATATCGGAGTGTAGTTTGTAATCAAAATTTTCCCGTAAACACAATTAAACGGTATCAAGTTCAATAACAAACAGCTGGCGGGGTGAATCACTTACATTCATTAATGGGAAGGAAGTGACCGATGACACAGTTCGACGGAGATCGATTCCAGTTCGAGGATAATTCCGGGAACGGTTCGCGGACGAGACGTATTCATTCATTAACCGCTTTAATAATCGCTCATTAACTGCCCGTTATATTGGTTACTCACAGTCATTGTTAGACACGTCATAAAGTGAGCAGAAATCCACGTATTAATTGGAGCGAATTAAATTTAATTTGCATTTATTTGTTTTATGAAGCTCGCATAGTCATAGGAAACGTCGACGCTTAGTACAGAAATAATTATTTATCAGACAATAATACGAGTTATCGCTCGAGTTGCGAGGTGAACAAGTCGTCTTGATTCTGCCTACCTTTATACCTACGAGATAAAACTTTGTGTATTTTAAACAAATTTATTGAACTGTATAAATAGTTTTCATAGGAAATCGTCCTATTTTTACACATTAAGTGTACGAAACATCAGTACTATTAAATTAAAAAAAAAAAACATTGGCCTCAAAACATGAAATGATCAATCTATGTCAAATAAAATAAAAATAAAAATTAATATTACACGAAGACAGCTGCGGAATTCAAAAACGAAAAAGCGAATGTTCATTGTCTGATGATTTATTGAATGCAAAAATCTTTCACAATTTAAACAACGGACAAAAAGATAAACAAATTTTCCTTTTAGTTTTAGATAGCTTCATTTTGTTTAGTTTCTTTTTTTTAAAGATATTTATTGTGATTGAAGATTCTTTTACGGGTAAATCCTGCGTTTATTTTTTGTGTTTCACAACTTCAAATGTTTCGATTAATTTTCATTTTCATGGTGGCAAATCATCATGTTTACGCCTTAGTCTCAATCTCCGCGACGAATGCTTTTATTCAATAGCTTTGATGAACGGAATGTAAATTTCGAAGCGCTAGTGTGAACAATATAATTGCGTCGATCACAAACGCGTAACCTCGACACGAATCCGGTCCCAATAAACTGCACATACTATATTTATAATAAAATGACGCATAGCTTTAATCTCCTACATTAACTTAACAATCACAAAAGTGTTCTCGAATTAATTGTTCGGCGAATCACACACAAAAAAGGTTTTCTGCCATTAAAACTATTCATCGAATCTTGAAATTGGAAACGAAACTTCTTAACTTTAAAATCTTCTTCTGCAATCTTAAATGTTCCCACGAACCAAACATTTGTAGCATGCGTTGTATTTTTCGAACAATCTATTTCATTAATAATTATTTTTTATCAATGCATGCAGTCGGTACCTGTAATTGTGTTAGCATTTAGTGTGAAATCAATGTATGTGATACCTGTAATGTTCTGTGCTAATGTATAACATGTTGGTACCCAATAAATAAAATAAAAATAAATAAAATAATGGTAGACTCGCAATTTTTCATTTATTATACGTAGATATCTAACGGACGTTTTCATTGTTTCAGTTTACATATCTGATGCCGAAGCTGTACAAGTCTCTAGTGGAGTTCCAAAGCATCTTCAAACACCTGAGCCAGGTCGAGGTTAATTTCGTGGACGACCCGTTCTACGTCTACAACAAAACACGTCAGGATCTCTTAACGAAGACCCTCAACAGGCTCGAGAGCACAATATTGGAGATCAGAGAGAACATGATGAGGACCCGCGTGCCGGTACCGAATGTGGGACCAAACAAGAACATCGACATGCTGAGCTTAAAAGTCGACGCGCCGCAGTGTCTCAAACAGGATTACATAGCGTTTAGGGCATACGGTAACTTGCTTAACAACTGGTATCTAGAATTCAGATGTCCGTTTGGCAAAAAGGTGATAAACGACAAAATGCAATGCACCGCCTACGAGGCCAAACTAAAGGAGAAGAAAGAATCGAGGATGTCGAAAGCGAAGAAAACGCCCGCCAGTTGATCGAATCATAGGATATTATTTATTGAATGATATTTGTCCCTTTTGTACTTATTTATTATTGTTACTGTTATACGTATGCTCTCTACGCGCGAGTGATTGTTTCAAGTGCTTGACGAAACAACGTTTTGTTGATTAAGTATTGGGTACTTTCTCTGTGATATTTAGTATTCTGTAGATAGTGATTGATTAATTTATTGTTTTTTTTTTAATAGTTTTAAGCCTTCCTGTTCAGTTCCTTTGTACTTAACTATTCTTTTGACTATATTGTCTACATAGTAGCTTTTTGTTAATCTTAATTTATTCGTGACTTTGACTTTCGTTATTAATTTATGGATATATTATTTTTATTATTTTTTTGAATTCTTTCTACTCTTGACAGTGTTTGAAACTGATTTATTTTCTATGCGGATCGATTAACTTTCGTATTAATCGCTTTCAACTTTTTAGTTTTTAATCTCATAGTATTATTAGTTGGCACTGTTGGTGCCACAATTTTAGCCAAGAAAGACTTTTAGTACTTACGTGTTAATCTTATTTATGTATGTAATTGTTAATTTATAAGCGTGTTTATAATGTGCCGATAGATTTAAATGAATGAACTGATACCGTAATGTGAATATTAAATATATACGTATATATGTATATGTTTATTTTTTTAAATTAAAAAGTATTCATAATTTTTNGGCACTGTTGGTGCCACAATTTTAGCCAAGAAAGACTTTTAGTACTTACGTGTTAATCTTATTTATGTATGTAATTGTTAATTTATAAGCGTGTTTATAATGTGCCGATAGATTTAAATGAATGAACTGATACCGTAATGTGAATATTAAATATATACGTATATATGTATATGTTTATTTTTTTAAATTAAAAAGTATTCATAATTTTTGTAATGAAAATTTTTGATACAACCGAACTGTATTTAATCAAAATGAAAGAATAAAATTGATTCAATAATGATGGTATTTTGCGTATTTTTCTTTTCCTATTATAAAACTCCCAGATTTAATCTTCTAAGTGGGTACAATAAAATTAGACTGAATGTGAATGTTTTTCAAAAAGTTACATAAAATATTGTTTGTTGCGAACATCTTTGAAATTCACATTATTCACGTTGATGATTGGTAGAGCGATCCTGTATGCTGACGAACACTATATAATTGGTTAAAATTCATTTTTTCTGTACAAACTCAACTTCTCAGAAATGAATATTCAATAAAAACCTACCTTTATCCAATTTATTGAAATCAGTGCGTTTCAGTCACTAAGCGCGATCAATACTCTTAAAACAATGTTCAATCTTCAAATCATCTGAAATAACAGTAAAGGTTGAAACAACAATGTATTGAAAAATAACAGTAGGCAGGTCCGCCGAAAATTGTGTTACTTCTCCACTTTTCTACAATGTCATGTAAACAAACGCCGTATGGAACTTATCGGTTTTGTTTACACAATTGTCTATTTTTACAGTCATCCATCAAACGAAATCGAATTATGATCACTTTAGTTTCACGGTCTCGCAAGAGCTTAGAATTGGATTATAAAAACAGTTGGTTTAAGCTTCAAATCTGTGATTGGAGCGCCATCTGTGTAGTAAACCGAAACATTCAATTCGAAATCAGCTTTGCTATTGGACAATAGATGTCGCTTAATGTACAATTTCATTTTCGGGATGATAAAATCTTTTGGTTTTAGTTAAGTACCTTTTACATAGATGGCGCTGTATTTTTCTTTAAACGGAACTTACTTTTCTAACGATAGAGTACGTTACCGTCACTACGTTAATACAAGACATTAGTTTAAAAAGGTTTTTCGTCGCCCTTTTCGCTACACAACATGATAGCGTTTCCAAACTGGCCTAAATAGCTATTTAAAAAAAAAAAAGATGTGATGTCGTGGGACACCAGGTAGGAACGAAGTTCCTTCGGCTAATGTAAAATCGACACAATTTGCAAAAAAAAATCGTGCTTAATTTTATGTAGGTTTTCTTGATTTTTCTCTTAAATTTTGCTGATTAGTTTTTATTTAAGTACAGGAAAGTATTTAGGAAAATCAGTATTTTAGGAAATAAGAAATTACGTAAAATAAAATAAAATCATAATTCAAATTATCAATTAAAATAACAAAATATGTCTGTTTATTTTTGTTTGACAACATAAAATTACATAGAAATAGAAATAATTACAAAATAGAGAGAGAAGGGATGAGAGAACGAAAAGAAAGAAGGAGAAAGACTCGCTTGTGTATACGACTGTCGCGCCTGCGCACGTCTTATTTAACGGTTTTATTCCACGGACTTTTTCTTACGGTTTTACTATCACATTTTTTTCAGTTCGGTCGCGCAGCTAAATCCATATATCCCCCAAGCCTGCCGTAAGGAACTTCGTTCCAAAAACTACAGCAACCAAAAGAATAGCAATTTATATTTGCTTCTTTTTATTTTTTAAGCGCAAGCCACATTCAGAGTCGGCGGTTGCTACTTGGCCCAGGGCCGTTGAGGACATCCATGAGCGACTGTAACAACTTTACCATTATGTGGACCGTATGCTCCTTCATCTGCAAAGACAATAAAAAAAATGGTTGAGTTCCCAAAAACAACGGAGCTAATTTTTTTCCTGCCTATTAACTGATAGCCTAAGGGTTAAATCCCAGCTACGCGCGAACAGCATTTTGAACTGAGTAGATATAACTGAGTTTCTGGTGTCAAATATTACCTCTGTGGTCCTCTTGACCGGGGCCAAGTAGTAACCAGTGCCCATAAACATAAGGTGTAAGCCGCAACCCACCATGAGCCATAGGATCAAAGTTTCAAAGTTGTACTGCGTGAAACGCGAATGGCTTTACCGGTCATTGTTCTCGTCCAACCCGTCGCTTGCGACGAAGGGCACGGCGAGTAAATTAACATACAGACACAGCCCACTTGAGTTTCTCCTCGGATCTTCTCAGTGGGTCGCGTTTCCGATCCGGTGGTAGATTCTGCGAAGCACGACTCTTGCTAGGGTTCGTGTTAGCAACACTCCCAGTTTGAGCCTCGTGAGCTCACCTACACATCAAGGAGAAGCTGAAATAGCCTCTCAAGCAAGCCTCTCAGCATAGGTAGGAAAAAAAGAAAAAAAAGCACATAGGCTACCTATACTCGTATATAGTAGGCTATACTTTAAGCATATAACATAGTACGATAAACATACAATAGATGGCGCGCGTTTATTGTCCTTGATGTTTTTCGTATTACTAGTGGTCCCGCAGAAGTCGAAATTCGACTATAATTAATTGAAATTATAAGTTTGAACATTATTAAAGGTTCTATTGTCAAAGACTATTATACTTCTATAATAACAGATTTCGCCAAGACTGCACTATAGACAAATAATATTAAAGATAAACAATATTATCTTAATCTCAATTTGACCACAGACTAAACAATAACAAAAGTCTGACAATAAACAAAGAGTATATATATGTGTGTGTGTGTCAAATACATGGTAGTGTGTGTAATGTTTTTTTTATTAATTTAATGTGTTATTAATGCATAATTACAAAAAAATATTTGCATTCTGCACTCCTTCTCTATATTCTCTATAAGTGTAGGAAATTTTATGATCCTCCGTCCGCGGAATTTTCGTAAAAAGGGGTACAAAGTTTTTGCTTCAAGTGTTAATGTATAGATAGATCAACGATGGTCAAATAGGAAGGCAAACGAGTTTCACTAATTACTAAAAGTACAAGTGATTAGTAGCTAACAAAACTAATATTTAACTAGGCTCACTGATCCTTATTAGTAAAAGTGAGGTGCCTGTAAATTCACGCTTGGGCAGTCGGCTTCCTGTACTATGTGATGTTGCAAGCATCAATTTACGAAAACGTTGTACCAATGTGTAATTAAATTTATTGTTTGTTTAATTATAGATGATTTTTTTTAACAAAACTAAACACTGCAAAAACAATACAATCACGAACCTGAATTGAAAATTGTCACATAAAATTCGAACATTAAAGGTCAGGATATTTAGACGTTATTTTAAATCCAAATATTATCCAATATCCAAATAAGGCAAAATCAAGACTGAATTTCATTTGATTTTAAACATAAAAATATTACCTACGAATTACTAAATTTAGCACTTAAGTGTGTGGACTAGCACACAACCTCTCCTCAGATGTTAAGAGCACACTAAGCACGGTGAAGGAATAATATCGTGTAATAAAAATGAAACCCGCAAAATTATAATTTGCGTAATTACTGGTGGTAGGACCTCTTGTGAGCCCGCGCGGTTGTGTACCACCACCCTGCCTATTTCTGCCATGAAGCAGTAATGCGTTTCGGTTTGAAGGGTGGGGCAACCGTTGTAACTTTACTGAGACCTTAGAACTTATATTTCAAGGTGGGTAGCGCATTTACTTTGTGGATGTCTATGGGCTCCAGTAACCACTTAACACCAGAAGGGCCCTAAGCTCGTCCACACATCTAAGCAATAAAAAAAAATGTATTACAGGACTTTTTCCTTCATCGTGGATGCCATGCATACATTTTACGTACGTATTTCCTTTACGTGGTCTAGAGAACATAACTTCGTTTATTATGGTTTGTAACACCGTCATAATATGTGAAGCAACAAATTTGTCTGCACGCAAGCTTTATTAAATTATTATTTTTTAATGAAATGATCACTCAGTTATGCGTGAAAATCGGGTTAATGGCGTTGTTTATAGAATATTCGGTCGCGCTCTGTTTATTCGATAAAACACCTTCATACAATCCGATTTAGTACCTTGAGTGAATGCTAGAAGTGAGAAAAAAAAATTTATATCCACGCTGGACCAAGCGTACTGTATTTTTGAAGGCGAAGAGCAACAATTTTGTTCCACGATCAATTGTATTTTACGACCTTCACAAAGGGAGGCCGCAAAGTTTTTTTCCAAGATTGGGGTACGATTAATCTCCATCTGCTGCGATTGGTCTCGAGGGCATCGTGTAGCTTGATGTCTAGAAAAGACCGAATTTGGTCCGACCATTTCGTGGGACTGCGTCCTCTGGGACGTTTGCTCTCTACCTTGCCCGCCACCATCAACTGCTCAAGATTGTGACCCTCCTTTCGAGAAATGTGTCCAAAGAACTCCAATACGAATGCATATTGTGGTGAATCTTATGTCAGAGAGTTTTAACATTAAGCTCTTTTAGTATTGACACATTGGTTTGAAAGGCAGTCCATGGACTTTCTGAGTCTTAGTCACTTAATATTTGAGATAGATGCGCAACTCTTATTTTCATTTAGTGCTTTAGTTGCTGTAGTCCAGCAGGCGTCGCTGAGGTCGATTATTAGTCTCCCTACCCTCCACCAGGTGGCTTTTTTTAATAATTTTAATATTTTTTTAACTCTCTTTATGAAAAAATCTTATCGCTTAGGTCTTAGTTTTACTGAGTAATAAATACGCTTCCAAGCCGCGAGTAGTTGAAATAGCCCTAAGGCTAACAGAGACTAGGTAGGGAAAAATAAATCGCTTGTGATGCCGCACCTTTGAAATTCAATAAATCCTCCTTGAAACCGTAGGAATCTTCAAAATTCATTTGTTAAAATTTCGAACTCACACATTAGGCACAAGTGAATAAAATACGTTGGATATAGCTTCTCGGGCTTATTCCACAGAAGTCCTATGAAGTCTCAGCATATTCCCACCATTTTACTGGAACATTATTTCATATGGTTTCATTCAAGAATCAACTATATCATTCAATCAATCGGCTATAAAAACAAAATAACTTTTTATATCGTTTATATTAAAAACAAATAAACCAAAATATGTATACCGAAATTTGATTACGGAAATTGCGTTTTTGAATTCGTTAATTCGATATTGTTAATTTCATTCCATTTCAGCCTCTTTTCTTTTGTCGGTTTAAGCTCATAGAAAAGAAATACGAACATAGTTCAGCGTCATTAACTGCTATATGTATTGTGTGAAAAAATGAAACTAAGTCGCTGGACGTAGCTTCTCGGGTTCTTCCAAAAAGCCCAGCTAGAACCCAGTGAATTCCGCTCTTTTACTAGAGCATTATTTCATTTTCCACTATATACTAAGTTAAGTAATTTATTACAATTACAAAAAAAGAACAACAAATTAATTCAATACATTTTAATGTTTATATATAAAATGTGCATGTAAACAATAGTTCAAGATTTAATAATATCGAGATTAGTGCATAAAAATGACGTTGCAAGAAGCCACAGGAAGAAGTTATACTTAAAAAAAAGATGTAAAATATATTTTTCATTGATTGTCCTACATACCCGTCTTGACTTTGAATGTGTGTATTGAGTCTCTGCCTCAATAGAACCACATTCGAACACTTTAGCTGAAATATGTTTTTTTCCTGAGAACCACACATACCGAAGAACATTTAATACAATACTGGAAATAATATAGTTTATTCACGAATAATTTCATGAAACAACTAAAAATACACTGAGCATCTAAATAGACAATGCACAATGTAGCAACAACGTCGGGTCACGAACTTTGAAAGCGGTTACATCTTTCTTAAGCGAATCAATTCAAGCCTGTACCAATACAGAGAAATCAATTAATATTACACATAAAAAATAAAAATAAAAACGTAAATTCAAACATATTATCTACACGAATCGTCGATATTTCGTTTGTAATTCACAATCGCAGAACGCAATAGCGATTACATGCGGTGTGGATGGACACGAAACTTGTGAACGTAGAAAGTGTATTTGATCGGGCTTTAGTTGTAAACTGCAGTCTGCATCGGGCGGACGCACGCAACTTAACTTCGCTGTCGCTCGTGGAATAAATAAAACAATTACTTTTTTTTTTTTAATATAGTGAAATAAAATATAGACCATGGATGTGCGTGCGAGGATCATAGCAACTATTCTATTGATTTCTGTCGTCACGGCCGTTCCTGCGGGCGACAGCAGGAGAACTGATAAAAATGGTACGTTGATCTTTATTACTTTTTTTTTTCACAAAAAAAACAATAATTAAAAAAATATTTTTAGAATTTTGAAATGTAGAACAAAATCGAGCGTTGCGAAACTACTTCTAAATATTTTCGCGCCATTTTGCGTTCTAAATTATTTAGGTCTTCATTTAACTAACATCTGTTTATTTTTTTAGATTAATATTGGTTGACAGACAGACAGATTGACAGATGATATTTTTTTTTTAATTTTTGTTATCACATTTTAATAGTTTTAATTTACAATAAATATTTTATATATATTTTTTTGTATTTCTGTTGAAGGGGACGACGAGCAAGATCCTATTATTAATTTTATTATTATTAATACTATTAACTTTACCTGTCCTGGTGAAACTGGAAAGGCATCTGGGCCACCAGTAACACCTCAAAAATAAAAAATATAAAATATATATTTTATTATTAATTTGTCTTAGTTTTAATATAAACTCAATCAAAACAAACTGTTCGAATGATAATATTTAAATTTGTAATTTTTCTTTATAATTTCATGTAATATTTCATGAATATTTTTTTTCATAGAGCTGTGATTGATGGATTGCAATGAGTTAAAAAGGCTCTTAGCGCTAATAGTGTTCATCAAAAACATGAACAACGACAGATAGCTACTTATATTCAGGAGGGCCAAAGGCTTTCAATGGCAATTTAAATCATCATCATCATTCTCCTGCCCTTCTCCCAGTCACCTAGATCGGCGCAACATGTTTTCTCCTTCCACACTCCTATACCATATACCGTTTCTTCGCTCACTCCCCTATTACCTATATCGTCTTTCACACAATCCATCTATTTTTTCTTAAGTCTACCTCTTCCTCTAAAGCCTTCCGATCGCAATTTAAATCATGACCACTAATGATTAATTATTGTACCTTTGATTTTACCTACTTAGATCGAATTTAATCTACTATGTATATTGAAGCGTATTTTATACTTTAATACAAAATTTTCGATAATACTAAAAACTCAATATAAATATGAACCCATTCATTTGACTGACACGGTGGTGCAGCAGTCAGCGCCCCTGACTGCAGCGCCGAGGGTCGTGGGTTCGATTCCCACATCGGTAAACATTCATGTGATGAACAGGTTTGTTTTGTCTCCGTCAGCGTGTTTATTATCTATATATTTATATATTTAAAAGTATATAAGTATGTGTTGAGTCTCTATTTCGGGCAAGGATTAATAAGACACGTGTTCAGTTAAGTGACTAACGTATATTGGGATTACAACCTAACGTGCTATCATTACAATATAATTACCGCTAACACATACACATATATAATTATTAGTTCCTATGGGGACATTTGTGGTCCCTACATATGTATGTCAGTCTCTATTACCCATAACACAAGGAACCCTAATTTGGGGCAGAATGACCGCGCGCGAGTTGTTCCCAGTTATTTATTTATATAAAATATATTTATTATTCGATTGTATTGTAAGGTTCATCGACCCCTTACTTCGTAGTTACGATTTTTCAAAACCACAACGGTTGACCTCTTTGTAGCATCGAATCTGACGCGTAAAAGCACCACCGAAGCGACATCATTGCAAAAGGAACAAAAAATTACACAACCGAGCAAAAGAAACCGTTCGGAAACTAGTTGCAAAAGATTTATAATAAAGAACATTTACGGGTAATTTCACACTAAATAAAATTGACTGCGAGCTCCAAGTGACACTGACCCACTGAGAGATAATTTCTGACTACACAAATCAAAATCATAACTGTTTTGATTTATCGTCAATTTTATGTCATTAGCAAAATATGTATATTTTTATTTAAATACTAATAATACATTAATTAATTTACTGGTGGTAGGACGTCTTGTGAGTTCGCACGGTATCACCACCCTGCCTGTTTTTGCCGTAAAGCAGTAATGTGTTTCGGTTTGAAAGGTGGGGCCTTTGTACTATTTGTTACAACTCTTGTCTTAAGATGAGTGGCAGAATTTACGTTGTAGATGTCTATGGGCTCCGGTAACCACTTAACACCAGGTGGGTCGCGAGCTCGTCCATCCAATCTAAGCAATAAAATAAAAAAACAGGGTCCGCAGAAACTCTCCCAATAAGGAATACATCATAGAAAAATATCTTCGTGAGCTCTGCTATACAAGTACAAAACTGCTATCGATTTTTTAAATGTTTTTACAATGCACGCATTTATTTCACATACTTATTTCAATCGCTCACAATTAGCTGACACGCGGGATTTATGGTCTGCAGCGTACGTCCGCAGTAGCAAAAACCTTCGCTTTAGATCTATTGAAATAAGAACTTAACAAAAATACCAAGTAACTATGCATATCTAGCTAAGTAAAGTAACTATGCATATCTAGCTAAGTAAAGGAATATTATTTAGAATGTTATTTCGGCTTCGAAATCAGATCCTTTACTTACTATATCGATATAAACTTAAACTTAAAAATTACATTCTAGGGCTGAAAAGCTATTTTGTTTAAGCAACATTTTTGCACCTTTACAGGAAAACCATTTAAAATTGAAAGTATAGAAAGAAACATTTCTTAACAATTTTTTTTCCAATTATTTCAATAGAGTAAGCTGTTAATGCTACGAGTAATACCAAATAAAACGCAGCTTTACTTACAAAGTTAAATGTTACATAGTAAGCGAAATGTCGCTTATAGCCTTTCCTAGATATGTAGAACATTCAAGAATGATTTCCACGGGGACGGAAAAATGATGTTGCCTTCAAATTCAAAAAAAAGTTTTTAAAGTGCAGGATTACTGTTGGTAGAGCTTATTGTGAGCTTATATTTCTAGCGCAAATAATTACTTCAAGTTAGCAAAATGGGATACCGTTACAATAATCTTTTGCCTATCGGTTTCATTAAAAAAGTCACGTTCATTTTACAATTGCGTTTAAATAACGAAGATCCCATCGTTTGAATGTCACGATTTTTTGTAGCAGAATAAGGCCATTCTTATCGAAGGTGGCTTATTGCTAATATTTATAAGCTTAGTATTTTTTCAAATAAACAATAAAAAAAGTCGTGTATTGTTTTACGCGTGTTAGAAGTTCGATTTAACGCTTTCTTTTTCAAATACTAACATCCTCGTTTCCCGTACGAAGTATTGAGTAAACTGTATATAAATCTACAATGTAAATCATTTGTATTCACATAGCCAACCAATAGAGCACAATAAAAAAAAAATTGATTTATTATTAGCACACCGAACGAGGTAAAACTTCAAAACACTTTCATATCAAGGCCTCCGAACAATTCGCAGTTTCAATATTGTTTAAAAAGTCTAAGAACACCTCTGAGCCAGTGAACAGCAAAGCACGACATTCGACAACACAATGCACAAATTTTACAAAAGAATGGCCAATGTTACGTTGTATCTAATAACTTCTTATAGCCTTTTGTTGTACCGAGCAATTGTCTCCAGAAGTCTAGCTTTGCATTGAATTAGTTGAATAAAAATACGACCGATCACCAGAAATTCCGGCTGGGGATACGGTCTCTTCTAGATCTGATATTACGTTAGTGTATTGATTAAAATAAATAATAAAGACTTTGTTTCTGATATTGTCGGTTTATTTATCAGTAGACACGAGAATGCGTCTGTTGCAGCATTTTTTGGGCTTGTGGCATTATTTCCTAACATCCGTTCACAGTAGCAAATAAACTTCTCCTATCCAACGCTGTCCGTCATTCTTACTAGAAATACTTATTTTATCGCGTACCATGAGCCAGTGAGGTTTGGCGTCAAAATGTCTTTTGCTGTGCGAATCAATCATTGGATAGGACATCTTATACCTGCACAGCATTAAGTTTATTGTGTGTGACTAAATTTTAATTTTTTCAATACATAATTTCTGTATAGAATTTAATCCAATATAATTTAGACTTCGCGAATATATTAAGTCAAACTAGACCACTGCATTCACGTAGGTACATATTTATTTTCGCAATACGCAATACTTTGTTACCTGTGTCGATAAATACATAAAACATTTTGCGTGATTTAGTAACAAACATCCGAATATTCATATTTAGAATATTAGTATAAATATTATAAATAAATGTAAAAATATTACATTACACTCAATAAGTTTCGAGTGGAAAACAGAGCTTAAAAGAAAACAGACATAGAGTAAATTGTAACTAAGTTGTAAAGACTTCTTTGTAAAATAGCTAGACTTTTGCTGTATGTAGCTAACTAACGTTTTTACTAGACCCAGAACCTTAAGTTAAGCAGCTAGCTATTTATTTGAACGCAGACTTACTCCATTGTACTCAAATACGGAACTCCACACTTCCGAGGTACTTTCTTGTGTAACGTGAGATCCGAATAACCTTTTGTTTGATTTGCTTATGTCTTCACTGATTACCATTTGTAGATGTCGTAATTATAAAGTAGGCTAAAATTTTCTGTGCGAATTACATCGATTATGATCGCTCGGTCTTGGTAATATTCTTTTTATTTTCTTCTATTTATGTTGCATTAATTTTTAAATATCTGTAAAGTCCAGTGTATTAGCGACCTCCTTTTTAATAACAAAAAGACTCCTTTTTTTTTCGTAAAATTAATTTCCCGCCACATTGGTACATCGTGTTTAAGTCACAATTTTTTTTTATTGCTATTGTAGTCTCACGAGTATACAACAAACTGATGCTAACCGAATGAGCCAACCGGTAAGTGGTTACCGTCGCTTATGGATGTTACGAACCATATAATATAACAAACATTATCAGCAAAATTACAATCATGAAAAGAACACTTATTTGGTTTTTTTTATTGCTTAGATGGGTGTACGAGCTCGCAGCCCACCTGGTATTAAGTGGTTACTGGAGCCCATAGACATCTACGACGTAAATGCGCCACCCACCTTGAGATATCAGTTCTAAAGTCTCAAGTATAGTTACAACGGCTGCCCCGTCCTTCAAAAATGCTAATTTTTAGTACCCTAACACTTATTGAATCTATATCTTATACTTAATCTAAAAAATAAACCATAACTGACAACGTAAATCGCAATTTGTTCATTGTTTTGTAACAAAAGCGGCCTACGCTATTCGCGAACTTTCCAACTGTCACTTAAATCATCAATATCCCCTACCTGGGCGTTGGTATGTGAGATGTCAGTTCATTACCCCCGGGACAGGCCCTGACATGTTGACAATACACTCATCCTTTATGACTTCAACCAACTGACCACTCACCGGGGCCGGGCGCTATGGATCCGTTCGAAAAAATACGACCGGCGCCACAATTTAAACACACTTTATTAAATGATACCCTTCTGAATACGAAATCTAAATACCTCATTTGCAATAACTTTAGTTTTCGTATGTTATGTTGTGAAATAACGAAGTCGTCTTAAGATCCGTTTTGCATGCAGTAAATATTAATCAACTTTTGTTATTATTGGTTTAGGATTTTTTCAGAAGTCAGTGCAAAAACTGTCGGCATGTTTAGTGCCAAAACCTTTATTTAGGTTTGGTTAATTCGAAGTGTTTTTCAAGAAGCAGAAATAAAAACGTAAATAAAGTATTTTTAGTGCATTATTTATTATGTACTATTTTTTTTTGTTAGCTCACGATCCATCCGGATCTTAATGGTCACTAAATGTTATTGACGCGGTGCCTGGTGCGTGAATGAATACTGTAAGCTCTCATAGTACTACCCTCGCACTAGTACTACCGTTCTACTTATTGCTAGCGTGAAACTTACACGTGAATATCAAAACGAGTGTTAATCCTTTTCTATATACAACGTATTAAATATACGTAACAGTGAGGCAAAGCTACTTTCGTAGCTTTTAATAATTTTAGTTTTTTTTTTTTTTTTTAATTAATAATATTAGATATTTTAAAAAAAAACTGACAACAAACGCTTTTACTGGTGGTAGGACCTCTTGTGAGTCCGCGCGGGTAGGTACCACCAACCTGCCTATTTCTGCCGTGAAGCAGTAATGCGTTTCGGTTTGAAGGGTAGGGCAGCCGTTGTAACTATACTCGAGACCTTAGAACTTATATCTCAAGGTGGGTGGCGCATTTACGTTGTAGATTTCTATGGGCTCCAGTAACCACTTAACACCAGGTGGGCTGTGAGCTCGTCCACACACCTAAGCAATAAAAAAAAAAACGCATTATTTCATCGACCATATTAAACATCAAAATGACAACACATTTCTCAGAATTAGTACAAAGTACAGGTGGTTGTAAACATCTATCGATTATGCATCGATATCAAATTTACAAACACAAGATAAAGCACGAACTTCATGAATCACACGTTATCTTATCGTTTTTAAAGTCGTTGATCAATGACCGAATTGGTTATCTACGATTTATTTATATGCAATTATTTTTCGTATGCAATCAAACGTAATTTCAAATTAATCAATATCGATTACAGCTCCCGTGAGTTATGTTATCGATGTTAAGTAATCGATGATGTAAGGATAACAATAATTGTATTTTTAATCGAAAAGTTATTTGGCGATAAATCGTTACGTAAAAAGATTGTTTTATCTCGATATGTTTTGTCCCCTTTATTAAAGAGATTGGATTTTTACTAATTACGTTGTATTTGAAAGAATTCTAAATTCTCAATTATTTTCTTGCATTGAAGATTTAATTCGCAATTTATTATAATATGTGATTTGCCGCTCTCAAACAGTACTTTCTTCAATAAATGTCATGTCAGATTTGAAATGTTTTAAGATGGAATTATAAAATATCCAAATAGTAAAAAGTTGAGAAAAGTTACTAATATAAAATCAAAATTTAGTAACAGATTATAAATACAATCTTGTGAATATGAAACCTGAAATGAAAGAGCAATTGAATAATAAAATAATAATGATGTGTACATTAACATGACAAGATGAACCAGCTTTTAGGCCAGCTGTTCACTTTAACACGATTTAAAAGTAAACCAACCACTCTATGCTTGAAGACTAAATTTCCTTTGTTTTTTTGTTGCAATTATACTAATCTTACAATCCTTAAAATGTTATATATTATATTAGAAATCAAAAGAACCTCTACATGATATTAAAATAATAAGCTATTATATAGGTTATAAAATTTCAAAGCTTAAATTATTTCAACAATACTTAAAGAACAATAAACATAATAGTGATATGTGATAATATGATCTACTACATAATTTACATAAATAAAAAATCACTCTTTAATTATTATTTTGTTCATATTTCGTCGCTTACTTTTGCATAAAAAATCTCAGAATTTATTAACAACTACCGTGTTTACTAACTAACTTTTACTGAAATGTAACAAAACATTTCCGAGTGTCACTTTCGATTGATTTTACTTTCGCTCTACCTTGAGTGTGAAGGCATTGACCTGTAAGGTATTGTGCAATCAGCAACGTATGAATCTGGGAACACTATTGTTGTCAACACAGATATAAATAGCTATATTATGTTACATCCGACAGAACCAATGATTCTTGGCAATACCTACATTGCAATATGTTTTTTATGTGACATTCATTTGATACTACAACCTCATGTATCAAGGCGAGTAGCATTTAAAAAAAGTAAAAATAGAATATAGATTAATTAATAGAATAATTCCAATGAAGGTTCCGGGCGCGGAAAAAAAATGGCTTCATATAAGGACTGCTTTATTTTTCGTTCCAATTATAAAAATGTATGTGTATTTTAAAAACAATATCGTAGTCGAATTTGAATTTAATTTTTTTTTAATGTGATAGATATCGATTCTTATGTAGTAAATAAACAAAAAATAAATAATAATAGATTTGAATGCATATATTTTTTAATTCGGCACATATTGTGACATCTGAATATAACTAGTCAGGTCATAAGTATTGTCACACAGTAAAAACTTTTCTTTTAGAATGCTGGCCACAAAAAAGTTTATTGAATTCGAATTTCGAATTGTTCATGAAAATAAAAATGTATACTTTTTAGAATTTTACTCATTTTTAAATATGGAGTGGACGCTTAAAGAAGACCGTGTTGCAGTTATTGCGTTGCATCGTTGCGGTGACGCGCCAATTCAAATTTTTAACATACTGAAAAATTTGAATATAACCAAAAGATTCGTTTATCGTACCATCAAACGATACAATGAAGACTCTAGTGTAGATGACAGGTCAAGAAGTGGTCGCCCTCGGTCTGTTAGGACTCCAGCAGTGATAAAAGCTGTGAAGGCGCGAATTCAAAGAAATCCCAAACGTAAGCAGAAACTGTTGGCCCTTCAGATGGGGTTAAGCAGAACCACGGTGAAAAGGGTGTTAAATGAAGACTTAGGGCTTCGGGCATATCGAAGAAAAACAGGACATCGTTTGAATGCTCGTCTAATGGACCTGAGACTGAAGAGATGCCGCGCTTTGTTGAAGCGGTACGCGGGAAAAAAATATCGGGAAATTCTTTTTTCGGATGAAAAANGCGGCGTATCAACATGAGTTGGAAAAAGTTTTGGTCCCTGAAGGAAATCTTGAAAGGGGAATTCCCCCTTTACCTAAAGAAAATTGTGTTGGATACCTGTGTCCTACCTACTCTTACATACGGATGCCAAACGTGGACATTCAGCACCAAAACAAAAAATAAACTAATAACATGTCAAAAAGCAATGGAAAGAAGCGTACTAAAAATAAGAAAAATACAAAAAGTAAAAAGCGAAAAAATTAGACAAAAAACTAAAGTTATAGATGCCTTACAATATGCTTTAAAACAGAAATGGCAGTGGGCAGGACATATAGCAAGACGCACAGACAAAAGATGGACATTACAGACAACTATGTGGAAAGGACCAAAAGGAAAAAGAAGAAGAGGGCGCCCTAGAAAAAGATGGATAGACGATATAAAAGCGATAGCAGGAAGCGATTGGATAAGGAAAGCCATGGACAAAGGGATTTGGAAGAAGCTGGAGGAGGCCTTTACCCGAGAAGGGGTTCCGATCATTGATACAGGAGAAAGCAACGTTAGCGAATAAAAGAAAATTAAAGAAATTCTACCCTAGTATATTTAGATATTAAATCGCATGTAATATATTATCATTATGGATTGGAAATAAACAGGCTTTATTATTATTATTATTATTATTTTTTAATTCAACACATATTCTGACATCTGAATATAATATTCCAATACGTATATAGCTCTTAGTTTACAATATTCATTGGAATAAATAGGCAGAAAACTAAAACCCATACATACACCACAGAGCGGATCTCAGCGCGCAAAAGGCGTGCAATCGAAATCTTGTCCGAAGCTGCGTTGGTATAACGTTTATCCAATCTCCTACCACAGCGATAGAACTTTGAAACCAATAATGTCTCAAAAGACCGCATGTTAGTTAATTTGTTTTTTTTTTCATTCAATAAACAAAAGTTACTCTTACTTAACAAAACCGCAATTCGGTGTAACTACGGGACTTTCAACTTAAATAATAATAATAATAATCATCATTAATAAAATAAATTTTAAAGGTTTTTTTAAGTTTAATATATTATAAAACAAATGATTTTTTATTTATTTTTTAAACGAAGTTGAAATGAATTTCGACCAAATAATTATGTAAATGTTATTCATGAAGTAAATTATGACCTTACTTAATTAAAAAGTGAAATAATTGAAATATTTTACTCAAATTATTATAATACATTGTATTTCGTGTTTGTAAGACGAGTCTCAATTTAAAACAGAGATGAGCTTCACAGTTTATTGATATAAGTAATTGATTCAAAAAACTACATACATATATAATTGTGATCTTTATATTATTTTTATCCTATTAACATACTTTTTTGTTAACACCAGTACCTACATAAAACTGTGAACTGTATTTTTTTTAAACTAGTTTACTCGCAACAAAATTTGATATATTGCATATTACGTAGTTTCATATCTGAAAAAAAAAACACGATGGAATAGCAAACTAAACAATTGATTACATCTTTTTTATCATTTTGATACGTTCATCAAGACGATCGGGATTATTGTATTGTCATCGGTCATTAATGCTATAGTTGGAATAGGCTCTTTGGCTTCCAACGAGTAGGCAGGGAAACATACTAATAGTTTACAATCATAAATGTTTCTATACTTCAAATTTAATATTATTATATTTACTAAATCGAGATTCAAGATAAAGTCAATTATTTAACATAACATCTTGTCAAATTCAATTAACAAAACTAAAAATTCAATAAGCTGCCTAACATGATCTTATACGTGAATTTACGATATATTGACATTGACCCAGTTTTTGTAGGTGTATTTCAACTAGATATATGTGTTTACTGGGGTGTCTTGAGGACTACAGTTGCCGCAATCATCTTCAAATGTCAACGAGGACATTCTCTTGCAGCTGAGAACAGCATTGTGTTGGTTGTGCAATATCACAATGCAATAGGGTTTTATAGAGTGCAAGATGAAATGTTCTGTCACATTTTTAGTTTTCAAATAATCTGTTGAAACTTTTCCTTACATTTTGTCTCTTTAAAATACTCTAAACGCATGTAATTTCTATTATTAATGCATTCTAACATATGATCAAAAAAACGAATACAAGAGTCTCATTAAGTCAAATTCAAATTGAATTAAAGTGACTTGGACATACTAACTAAATATCAAAATGAACTCACTATCAGCTTTAAAAGCCCTGAGAAAAACCGGTGAATGAAACTCAGCAAACTTGATACTTTACGTTATTGTATTTCGTCGTCTCCTTCCCACATAGTTCCTTCACAATCTATGAACAGATAATTAACAAATGTTTTGTGAGATGTTAATAAAAAGATTCATTCGAAACTTCAGCAACGCAAACAACTCAATATTTTCTTCGTTATACACAAATCACATAAAAATCGAATTCGAAACATTTCAGGGATGTAAAACAATTTTTAATAAGTTTGCAAAATTTGCAATGGTACACTATAATTCCAATTCAGATTCCCTTGTACTTTTGTACGTCAAAGTTGTCTTCAATTGATGTTATAAATAGCAAAAATAGTCCTTCTTTGCAAAATGAAGCCTGTTTCGACATGATCGAATTTTTCCCAGAAGCAAAATACTGTAAGTTAAAACTTAATGAAAATGACTGAAATAAAATGTGTCATTTCTTCGTAATGATCTATAAATAATCTAGATGAATATCTAAACCAAATATCCAAAAAAGTGTAGTAATTAATATTTCTATATTAGAATAAGCTTACAGAACACTCGACTATTCTAAAACTCTGAACAGATCTTTTGCTTCATTTCCCAAACAAACACGATTATTCCCTAACGAAAACAACAAAGTAAAATCAAACAATTAATCATTCAGCAGACCTCTAAATTTATTTACATTGTCGCGTATTTTAATCCACAATTACAGAGCCTCTGTATTACAATAACTTTATTTCGACACCGTTAGTCGGGGTCGTCGAAAAATCGTGACTTTAGGGCGAGACTGCAACACAAAACGCGAACAATTACTGTGATTTTCTAAATCCTCATTAACACCGACGATTCGAAACGTAATCGAAAATAGACAATTAATTCAATGGCATTCAATTGTTATAAATGGTCATTGGGTTTGGGTGTACGTGTGGCCTTCGTTTGTGCATGTTATTGTTGACAGCCAAAGGTAACTTATTGAACCAAAGTGTTTGTGAAATAATCGTCACTTAATCTTGTTCAAAAAATACCATGAAATGTCATAACTATGGCAGGCAAATTCAAGTAAAATTGTTTGTTTTATACATAGTGTTACAAAACTACCCGTAAAGACGAAACAAGGTTAAATGGGGCCTCATATCGAGTATATTCACAACTAGCGACCCGCCCTCGCTTCGCTTCGGAAACATTAAAACACACATGAAACCAAAAATAAAATAAAAAAAGTAGCCTATGTTCATCAGGGACAATGTCGGCTTCTAATGGAAAAAGAAATTTTCAAATCGGTCCAGTAGTTTCGGAGCCTATTCGAAACAAACAAACAAACAAATCTTTCCTCTTTATAATATTATTATTATATTATTATTATAATTATAATAATATAATAATAATATTATAATATTATTAAGTATTAAGTATAGATATTTAAGAACCGTAATAACGATGTATAATATACCCAAAAAAATAAAAATATTACTATATTCACTGATGTACAAGCCCTATTTAGGTTTTTCTGTTAAATAATCTGGTTCCCTGACATGACAGCTTACTAGGGTTGACAAAATTTTTAGCTTTGATAACTAATAATATTTTTTACTGGGTTTTTCTTAACACGTGGTATAAAGTAGTGTAAATTTCACATTTTTAGAAACGGTAAATGAAACTCAAGACCACCTGTCCTGTATTGTAGTAGCCCATAGATATCAAAGCGTGATGAATTCCAAATTTATAAGCATAATATAGGTTTACGAAGTAGAACGTAGTGTTATAAAACTGTAAATCCGCAATAATTTACAATATCTTAGATAACTATAAGGCACATTGTAAGCCACTAATCTACCCATCTGACTCAATCGATCTTCAGTTGAACGGTAAAGTGGCTATTATTCCAAAGCAAATGAGGCTTATGACTTCGTATCTCAATTTATTTTTTCTGTTTGCTAAAATGTGTGAACAAACTCACAGCCCACTAGGTGCTAAGGGGTTACCGGAGCCCATACAAATCACTAACGTCAATGCCTCCACCTACCCTCAGAGTTTTAGGTTCTATTTTTTGAGTACATAGGCTGTATGTTGCTTCAAAATGAAACTTATTACTACTTCACAGCAGAAATACGCAGGACGATGGTACTTTTTTAATTATAGGCAGACGAGCATACGGCCCACCTGATGAAAATCTACTTTTCACCATCCAAATTGTAATGATATAAGTCAAAACCTTCATGTTTCCTTTTTCATATCAAGTTAAAATCATGAATCAGTGAATAACTAGTTTATCAAGAATAAGACAGTCACAATATAGTTACGAAACAAGCCCGTTCTAAACTAGTTCAGTTTAGGTGTGTTGTTAATTTGCTTGCTAACAAAGAAGTTCATTGCAACGCGGCCTATGTTACAGCAAACATCAAGGTCAAATGCGGTGTCTGTAACGAGAATGGACATGCGTTTTCAAAACATTTAACAGAATAGTTTAGAAGACTTATACGTGGAATGTACAGCAATGATTCAGTCTGATATTATTGTGTCGTTTTAATCTTTGTAGTTCAGTTACAAATGTACTTTAGTGATGATGAATATTTAAGTGTGGCCTGCACCAAGCTCTGCTATTGTGTCAAGAGTTCACGAAACCCTCGTTCGATGTTCTATTTTTCTTTTTAGTTAGCGCTCCGCTGTCTAGCTTTTGACATTGTTTTGTCTGCAAGCTTATACCTTTTTGTCTTTTCTAGCCCATCATAATTTTCAGCAGGTAATCATCCTGCTGAGTATAGAACGTTATTCAAATACACTGATTCCGGCCCTGTGGCGCTCCACTATCTAGCTCTTGACATTGTTTTGTCTGCAAACTTATCTCTTTCTGTCTCTTTTAACCTGCTGAGTGATAAACCTTTATTCGAAGAAACTGACTGCGGCCTTGAGCGAATCTTACTTTGCTGTTGTGACGGACGAGCGTATAAATGTTGTCCACCTAAGGTACTGGCTCTACATGTTTTACTCTCTAGTCTTAGCTGAAAAAATAGCAATCCTTAACGTTTTAGTTCCTAGCATTACTATGCTTGTTAATCTTTGACCGTTGCTTATTTCCAATAGGAAGTATTTCCTGATATTATAATAATTGCTCTATTTTAGTCCAATTAGGCCGGTAATGCCATCTTTCTCAGTTTTGCGGGGAAGCAATCATACATGCTTCCAATTCCATTCATCCAATATCTGTGAGTTTGAGTAGCGCCTTAACGTCAGGATAGCCGTAATTATTATATATACATATATCATTTTATATGTATTAGAGATCATAGATGTTGATTTCTTTCTTAGATGTTGCATTTTATTAATCATGTTGTTCAGTACGCAAGCAAACGCATCAAAACATCCATGTTAGTAGAAAAATGTGTTAAAATACGAAAACATGTTTGACGTCAATACTATAGATACGTTAACAAACAATTTTTAAAATCTCTAGTTACTCATTTTTGTAAATAGTATTATAAAAACACGCTTTATTAACTTTTTCTGAACATCATTGAACCCCTTATTGACCTTTTATTTCTCAGCGTGTGTAGATGACACCTCACTGACGAACAGACGTGAACATGCCATCACCTATCTGAAAACGAAGTCTACATGTATTATAGGCAGCATTTTGGTAGGCAGCGGCTTGGCTCTGCCCCTGGCATTGCTGAAGTCCATGGGCGACGGTAACCACTTACCATCAGGTGGGCCGTATGCCCGTCTGCCTAAAAAGGAAAAAAAAAAAAAAATACATACGTAACTATATATTAGTATCAAACTAAAACGCATGACCGCTCCGTGGCAGGAACAAGTAGGAACCTACCTGTGCGCGCTCACAAAACGATATATCACCAATAATTATGCGTAATTTATAAATCTTGCCCGTATTTATTTTTTAAGGCTTAATAAAATCATGATGTTACGAAATTTAATTATGCAAATTTTATTTTAATCGTGATAGATGCTCTCTGTAACAAAGGATTCGCCCACGACTTCTATTGCAATAGTTCATGCATTTAATATTTCATAGTCAAAACAAGTTGTTGCTAAAACATTTTCATAGTCACGCCCTTTGTCCTTGCTATGTGTATATTTAGTAAAGAAATCAATGTGATAGATGGATAAATAAATAATATGGTCCAAATAATATCTTATCAACGAATGGTGCACTATATAATGGTTCTAATTCAGATAAAGTCCAGTACAGATAATAAGAAGAAGTTAATACTAGTAATAGGACGGATTAAGAGTCCACACGGATAATTAGTAGTATCCAATCACGTTCTGCCACGAAGCATCATCTCATGACCTCTGGTTCATAAAATCCCGTTATACAATACAATCGAGGCTCATCTAAGAGCATTTATGTTGCGACGTCTTCGTTCTTCGGTAACCAATTAGTAATAAGAGAGCCATGAGTGTGTTTCCATATCTATGTCATACAACAAAAAATGGCAAAAGCAACACCGTGTAGAATATCAACAATTATAATTTTTAAACAGCCTGTTCAAATTGAGGTACCCACCTCGTGGATTGGATATGGAGTGGAATTTGTTAAATCGAAAAAGACAAGGTCGGGTAAAGTCGTTGCCTTTTCGAATTTAAGTAGCTCGGATGTTAAGATACCCTTTACACAGGAATGTAAATAAAAACAAAAAATATTTGCGCTGAGGTCGTCACCCTTAGGAAGCATGGAATAATAAATGAAACCTTGTAATGTTTGAATGCAGCCCGATGTCAATAACTCGGATACAACGATGAGTTACATAAACAACTATTCAAAAAAATAACTGTTAGGCTTATCCGGAAGGATTTTAATCTATAGTAGCTTCAATGAAAACAGCTGGGCGAAGTTGATGTTTGAGTTGTTTTATTCCCATCACGTGGTTACTTCTTATATTTTATATACAAATTTTACCTAAATAATCCACCCATCAATATAAGTTATAAACCGACTTAGGAAATAATAAAATAAATAATGTAATTATTGTTAAAAATGAAAAAGAAATAAAAAACACAATACGAAACCAAAATAAAAATTCAAGTCTTTATTTTTATTATTGTCATCCTGACCAGGACATCAGACTAAAGTAATAAAATGATTTGTATTTTCGTAATCTTTCATTGATAGTCGTACTAAATTTCAAGTGGATGCCCTGAAATCGGTCAAAATTACGATGAAAGATTCCGTTACATAGACAAAGAGATAAAAACAGCTAAATCAAATAAAAGCATTTTTAAAAAAGCACCTACATTCCAAAGGAATTCGTACTAGCATGTCCCCATGAATGACGAAGGAACAACATCTCTAATAAATAAAATATTGAAACTTACGCAGTGATGGTATATATACAACTAACACAATTGAGACTTAGAACTCAAATCTTAAGGTGGGTGGCGGCATTTATGTTCCAATGTTTTTTTTTTGTTTTATGATTGAGGGTTTACTGGTGGCCCGGAGGCCTTTCCAGTTTCACAAAGACAGGCAGGCAGATTTGCTAACAGCAACCCGAGCACCTACAAGAGAGACCTAACAACTCAAGAGTAGCTGTTTCTCGAATGAATGTTTCAATTTCCATAATAGCACAGGGGCAGTAAACACTTGTATTGAACAAGATGGCACCAAAGCTCAACTGTTATTTATAAAAGAAAAAAAAGTGATATTGTAAAATTATACTACCATTCTTTTGTATTGTATTATGCTTCACAAAGGAAACCACAATACGCAAAAAGGACAATAAATTACCACTTACAGGGAAAAATAAGGTTAAATACAATGACCATTACCTTTAAGACAAAACTAGAGGTTGTTGACATTATAAGATTTGAACCAAACACAAAAGGAATTAAATATTAAAATGTTAACTATATTTTATGAAAGATTCAATAAAAAATACATGGACGTAATATATTTTAAACGATGCCTATCCGGAACTTCTTAACATCTTCTTCTTCATGCTCTTATCCCACATTATGTGAGATCGGCGCAGCGTGTCCTCTTTTAACTATCATATCATGATGCATAAGGCATTACGACTGATCAGCTTGCCTGATGTCAGCTCTTCTTTTGAAATCTATGGGTGGTATAAGATATTAGGCCCAAAAAACCCCTTAGTCACCTTAAACGACACCAATGGCAAGACATGAGTCGATTGAATTCTAAGCCGGAAATTGCATGGCAATGCATGGAAATTGCAAGCAATCACACTATCTGGTCATATGCCTTCTAACGAAATAGCTCATGGTACGTCACATTTTTCACGTATATATAAGCTATGGGACACTTAACATCACGCTAATTAGTAATTAATTTAAAAAAATATGTTTTTTATTCCGCTACGAAAATTTTTATTCCAATACAATAAAAAATCCTGTTTTATTTTTCTGTTTTATTTTATTACAACAACTCTTGACTCTTTACCGTGTTGTCATCATAGGACAAATTTAATTAACATAACTTCAAACACAATACCTCATTTTATATATTCGTTCTATACAAGTACAGGTGATGTGTGATTTCTAAATAAAAACTTAGAAAATGCCTTTTTTTCTTTCAGTTTATGTGTTGATTTGCATGGCTCAAATACAAATCGGTGGAATCGATTTTAACGCAACTTTCGCAAATAATCAGAATTAATATTAATTTTATAAATATGTAAAGATATAAATATAAAAGATATAAAATATTTAATTAAACGTCAGGCTTCTGCTTGCAATCACGACTGGATCATAATAGATAAGGAGTAGCATCCCTTTTTTCATATACAAATTTTAAAGCAGCTCATACCATTTATATTTCATTGGAGGTAAAAAACTATTGCCTCCGAGTTCATACGAGATTTCACACATATTTATATTTCAATCAATTAACGAGACAAACCCTAAATTGTAACGGTAGGCAGCGGCTTGGCTCTGCCCCTGACATTGCTGAAGTCCATGGGCGACGGTAACCACTCACCATCAGGCGGGCCGTATGCTCGCCTGCCTACAAGGGAAACAAACAAAAAATGTGTTCAGTACTTCCAATCTTGAGTATTCATTCAAAAGCATTATGAGACATTTAGGAAATTAAAATTCACAATTTCATACACAAAAATCTTCAGAATTAATTTCATCATATGAAGGATTCGTCATGTGGTTAATAAACATTACTATAATTTTGTGATGAATTTATTTTAATGACTAAATTTACAATTACATCACATCGTACACAAATCATCGTACTGTCTACAGAAGCAGTGGTCAAACAGGGAAGACTGTGATCTCTGCTATTGTATACATCGTACTGTAAATCCTTCGTAAAAATTATCAGTTTCTTATTATGATTATTCTTAATCGCAACAACACAATAAATGCTGACACGAGCACAATAGACAACCTTGGTCTATTGGTATTTATCTGTGCTGGGTGTCAATCACCCGTTCGCTCGATAATGCTTTCACAAAATCTCTAACTGGTTCGCAATACAGATCGAACACTCGACATTTCAGACGACTGATCTGGGTCAAGATCAACATTCGATTCGATTTAATCGAATTGTTTTTAGCGATTATCTTAAATTACTTTTTATTTATTTACAATGACGTTTATAAAAATAGTGTTTTGTTGTGCAGTAAATTGAAACCAACATGAGGAATAATTTTATTTACTTGAAGAGGTTGAGCCCGTTTTAATTATAATTGGGTAAGTATTTGTTTACTACTAAGATGGGTGAACAAACTCACGGCCCAACTGGGGTTAAGTGGTTATCGGAATCCAAGGACATCAAAAACATAAATGCCACCAACAACCCTGAGATATGAGTTCTCAGTTTTGTAGTAGGTATAGCAGCTGCCCTACCCTTCAAACTAAAACGTATTACTTTTCACGGCAATAGACGGGGTGGTGGTAAGCACCCGTAGCGCTAAGCTCACCAGGCGCCCTATCAGGACTAGTAAAGTATCAAAAACGCAAATATATTAACGAAAATTCTACTTAATAAATACAGCAACTAGTAAATAAAAAAATCGCCAGTTAAATCACATAATTAGGTGCATTTCATTTTAAAAATAATTATGGATGTATCCGCTGCAATCTAAACATTGTAAGGAACACGCTTACCCCAAATATTTACATAAATAATTGCGTTCATTTCGCAAGTTCATACATGATTGGCTTAAAAAGTCGATGGTCGGTGTAGTGTGCCGTGCGGACCTTGTCGTGCACAAAGCACGCGACGCTATCTTCCACCGGATTCATAAATTACGTTAACATCTACATATATATTTTTTTTTTATTGCTTAAGTGAATGGACGAGCTCACAGCCCACCTGGTGTTAAGTGGTTACTGGAGCCCATATACATCTACAACGTAAATGCGCCACCCATCTCGAGATATAAGGTCTCAGTATAGTTACAACGGCTACCCTGACCCTTCGAACCGAAACGCATTACTGCTTCACGGCGGAAATAGGCGGGGTGGTGGTGCGGACTCCCAAAAGGTCCTACCACCAGTGATTACGCAAATTATAATTTTTGCGGGTTTGATTTTTATTACACAATGTTATTCCTTGACCGTGGAAGTCGATCGTGAGCATTTGTTGAGTACGTATTTCAAATATGATGTCTCCTAATGCCTTAATGAATGCCTCTTATCAAATTTCACTACACGCAAATTTACCATTCCTGTACTACATATATGCGGTTTGCTACTGCAATATTGACAGCATTCAAACAATTCTACTATTTAAATTAAAGACGAAACGCTAAACACATAAAAGGTTCGGATGAAAATGAAGTTTTTATTAAACTTATATATAGAATTCGTTACCACGTGCTTGATTCGGTAATTTCGACATCACAACATTAATATTTACAAATAAAGCGTGGCACTATCTAAAGTGTATCATTCATTATATATCACGATGTATTTTTATGCAAAGAAGTAACGCGATACATTTAAATACGAAGGATAACAGGTTTTTCAAGTCATGGAGATGTAAAGCTTAGGTCTCAACGTGAACTATGAAACCCAAATTTATAGTTNCTTGATTCGGTAATTTCGACATCACAACATTAATATTTACAAATAAAGCGTGGCACTATCTAAAGTGTATCATTCATTATATATCACGATGTATTTTTATGCAAAGAAGTAACGCGATACATTTAAATACGAAGGATAACAGGTTTTTCAAGTCATGGAGATGTAAAGCTTAGGTCTCAACGTGAACTATGAAACCCAAATTTATAGTTAGAGTTACTCTGTTATTTGATTCTATATCTTTCATCTGAGCTATAATCAATATCAGGCACACAACAAGTTAATACATTTAAGACTATGAACATCGTTGTTCGACTATTCACAATTATTCATAGTTAGAGAGCTATTATTGCTTCAAACGACGGTGTGCGTAAACGCTTCTAAGCTATGGATAAACTCTATGTTTTGTTTGGAAAAAAGCATTTGCATTCTTTTAGCATTACGAAGGCTACCTTTCGTGAATACTAAGCAATGCAGTCCCGACGTTTCGTTGCGATTTGATACGCTCATGTGTACCACATACAAAATTGTAATTCACGTGAAAGTGAAACTTGGAATGTCGAACGAGTTGTCACATATTACATCACTTCATATGCCCGTATTTATCTCGATTACGATTTAAATCCTTATTCCGGGGAACTCAGTGTAGAATTGAATGACCGGTACAGTTATTATTTGATTAGATTATCATCACTATTATTGGTTTCATTTAATCTGTGATCATTATTTTCACAGATAACGCGTATATTTCACGCATTTGCTTTCCAAAATGTTTCTAAGAAATTAAAGTATTGTAGAATACACATGAGTACATTGACACACCCGCATAAAACTACATTTTAAATGACAATTTCAAACACATTTCATATTGTATTGAGTTGTAAAAAAGGCAAATTAGTCCAATTAAATTTAATATATTTAATTAACGAATAGATCTCAAACATAGGTACCCATTCATAACTCGTTTTCAATTTTAGCATTTGATTGACGCCAAGTCTGATATTATTGGTTGTCAATTAATCATTATCGCATTTATTTAAAGAGCTTTTTTATTGATCAATATCTAACAGCCAACTTGAAATTATCAGACGATAAAAACTTACGAATTATATTTATAAAATTAACAACACATGTGTAGTTTTTTAATATGCATGATTTACATGTGAAACTATGAAAGGAGAAATTTTAATTATAATTTATAATAATTTGTAACTTAAAATAATTTTAATTACACAACCGTGTAAATACGAAACTATTTAAAATATGCTTATTAAATATTATTTTCGATTTTGATTATTCGATACCATATTTTAAGATAAACAGTTTGAAAAACAGCTCGGCATTTCAATCAGTTCATGTGTATGAATGTTGATATCGTTTGCTGATATGCATTGGTATTTTTCTATACTTATTTATGTGATATTTTTAAACCGTCCGTGATTAAGCAAACTTATTTGTTATTTTTATCCGCGCATATAAGCTTACAATCTAGCATGCGCTCTGCACTGCTTTGTATGCGCTTACAATCCGTGCAAGGCGATAAAATCACAAGGCATGCAACTATCACCTTTATCGGCTTACGTAACATCTATAATTGCTTTTCACATAATAGCATAACTAAAAACTGATATTTCTTTCTATTTCTTAGATTATGACACGTAATTTGCGTCTTTTGTTCGAAGTTCCGTTCTCTCAATTTTTATTCGATTACTGCAAAAAATATTGAATTGATTCATATTTTATTTAGTAACAATAATTTGTGTTTTCGATTAATGATTTTATGAATTTCTTATTAAATGTGAACTAATAATTCAATCATCAGTATTTTCATGGCCGAGTAATCATGAATGTTTCCTGTATACCTCAGACAGAATAACTGCAGACATTCATACCACAGCAGCAGTGTGTCATCAACTCCTGCAGCTTAACGTAAACTATCAACAGCATTCAGCATTCCAGAGCAAGCCGGATTCGTAGGCGTATGATCCGTCGCAACTGACTCTAACCGCTTTCTAGTCCCACACTACTATCCTGATTTCCTGATCACTTCTGCTACAACCCACTGCAGTTCACGACCCCACTAAACCTAGCATTGTCTTTTATCCCAAAATACTTAAAATTACCTACTTCATAAAATGTGCTCAATCTCAACTGCCTTTGTTGAGGAAAACATTTTCTTTGCTTATTGTTTTATTTCACGACTGCTAAATAAGAACTACGATATTCAAGAGTACGTATACTCGTGTGTAATGCTTAACCTCAAAACTATTCGCGCCATTTCGGTTTAGGGCGAGCGCGCGCTCCTTTGCTTGCCTTTTTTTTTTGTTTTTTTTTTTATTACATTAATGAGTCTTAACCAATTTTTTGTTTGTTTACTAGACACTCTTTTATGAAAACTGTTGATAAGTGAGATCAAACATTATATTTAATACATTAAATATAAATCAAATACATTATAAAGAAATTAAATCAACAAAATTCGAAATAGTCCTATGTATGCCTTCATTTCATAATATTATGTTTGTTTTCCCATGTACTCTCTAAATATCTTAATATTTATTCCTCTTTAAGATTCGTAGAGATACATTTATGATGTCGTAACAAAAAACTTTTGTTTTTTAACGATTGTGATAACTTTTGCAAGTTTTTTTTCAAAGATTATGGCCAAAACTTAGCTGGACTTCGATTTTATTGTTATCGCCTTAATATTCGTGGTGCAATAAAAATTTTACTACGCAAGCTACTTAAGCAACGATACGAAAAGATTATACGTTTCAGTGCAGCTCAACTTGGCAATTATGTTATTAATATTAGCACAAATATAGGTAAGTGAAGTAGCTGATTTAGGCTTACTTACAGGAGAGAGCGTCGATAATCATTTACGATCGGGATAATTATTTGCGGTCTATCTTTGACAGCAATAATAAGCCAAAGATTAATTTGAACATGTTCTAGTATTTGAAATCGATACGAAGACAATGTCTCTGTTTTGCGTTCTTCAGTCTCAGCACCCAATGTTGTAATTCGCTTAAGTCGCAATGCGCGGAAGTCAAAACTTAATTAGCTCAATGTTTTGTTTCCAATCAATTTCCCAAAGCGAAACGATTATCGCCAGTCATTTCAAAATTTGCATAATTCACAGCGAACTCAAACTTTTGAAATATGAAATAGTACATTTACATTGAAATTGTTATTATTTGCAATAACATCGAATCGTTAGTTTTGATGANTAATTCGCTTAAGTCGCAATGCGCGGAAGTCAAAACTTAATTAGCTCAATGTTTTGTTTCCAATCAATTTCCCAAAGCGAAACGATTATCGCCAGTCATTTCAAAATTTGCATAATTCACAGCGAACTCAAACTTTTGAAATATGAAATAGTACATTTACATTGAAATTGTTATTATTTGCAATAACATCGAATCGTTATTTTTGATGAGCTTAGCAGATTCAGTTACAAGAGTTTGTCCCAATCCAATTCAAACTGAGAATTTTAGATTGGTACTAACAGTATTAAAATTTAATAAAATATAAGAATGACCATAGAATATTTACCCACGTAAGACCCCGGAGGATCCAATAATTAACCGTTACCGACTGAATTCATACAAACATCTATTTAAGCAATAAAAATATGTTGCAGAGAATTTCAGAATTTTTTTGACTTTCGAGAATGACGTATGTGGGGCTTCGTGAGTTAGATTAATGGTACATATTTCATACACTAGTAGGAAAAAACTAAATCTTTAGAAATTTTCACCACGGCGGTGCGCGAATATCGCCAAAAGGTGAATAAAAAGAGGGGCAGGTCGAGGCTAGGTAATTTTAAAATGAGTAAGTACCTGCCAACCCGTCGCTGGCTTCTTGCAGACTGTAGAAGCCAAGGAACGTGACTGGTGGACGAAGCGTAATGGCGGCGGTCGGCCTGACGGCTTGACAGCACTCCTCAAATTATTTGTGTTCACAAAACGGCTATAACCAAATCAAATCAAATCAAATCAAAAAATTTTTATTCAACATAAATGAAAGTACATACTTGTTGAACGTCAAAAGAACTACCGCCAATTCACAAGAACTAGCCTCCGTCCTGAGAAGAATTGGCAAGAAACTCAGCGGGCATGTCTTTTTTTTTACATATAAAATTATTATTTATTTATTTTTTAATATTATTATTTTTTTAAATATGAATTTTTTACACTGAGTATTATAACGTAACAATTACTACAATATTGAAATGCCTGGAGCGAGCAACTCATTCCCACTTTGTGCAATCTTCTAGATAATCATTGACTTTATAGTAAGCTTTATTGCACAGATGTTCTTTAATAGTTTTCTTAAACCTATGTATATGTAGGTTCTGAACATCATGTGGGATTTTGTTGTACAGGCGCACAGACAAACACCCGAATGAATTTCGTATCTTATGTAACCTACTCATCGGCACAACAAGCTTGTGTTTGTTCCTAGTATTTCTATTATGTATGTCCGACTGTTTAGGAAACTCCTCAATATGTTTACGAACATACATCAAATTTTCAAAAATGTACTGGGATGGCATAGTGAGAACTTTAATTTCTTTAAATTTCTCCCTCAGGGATTCCCTTGAGTGCATGTTATAAATAGCACGTATAGCTCTTTTCTGCAGAATAAATATCATTTCTACATCGGCCGCATTGCCCCATAGCAAAATGCCATAGGACATGACACTGTGGAAGTAACTAAAGTAAACTAAACGAGCCGTGTCCGCGTTTGTTAACATTCTAATTTTTTTTACTGCGTATGCTGCAGAGCTGAGCTTACTCGCCAATTTATGAATATGAGGTCCCCACTGCAGTTTGGAGTCCACTGTTATACCAAGAAATACGGTTGACTCAACAAGCTCCAATGATTCCTCAGAAACAATTACATCACTATCCACTTGTCTCACATTTAAAGATGGTTTAATACATTTTAAAGTAAATTTAATACATTTAGTTTTCTTACTATTTAATAATAGGTTATTGATACGGAACCAATGAACCACACACGAAATCGCATCATTCACTTCGTCATAGACTTGTACACTCGCACAACGACATGGATAAACGTCAGTAGGAGTTCGTAATAAAAAAGTAACAAAAGTCCAAAATATTGTTGATATGAAAACAAGCGTCGCGTGCGTGGACGTAAAATGGGCGCGATGCGGTCGGCGATAGTCTTCTTTTTTTTTTTTCTTTTTTTTATAACTGGCCATGCGATAGGTTTTATGCGCACTCTCATCATAACAAAGAATCATACACAAACGGCAACAATTCGACTCAAAATGTAATTCGGTGCATCGTGACAATTGTTTCGAAACATAATATTCGCCTAATTAAAACCACAAACTTTACCAACAGCCGTATAATATTATATCTGATGCGGATAATTGGTGTTAATTTCGTTCTTTCGTAATATCAAGGGTTTGTAATTGGATAAAACACTTTTAGCAACTGTTGCAAAAAGTATCAACTTTCTTCCTGTATTGAATAAATTGCGCATAGACTTTCTTATGTTTCGCAGTGTCTTTATAATAACAGACACTTAAAGTTAAATGTCTATATTATAGTATCAAACTTTCATAGTAGTTTTTCAAGGTGGGTGGCGCGTCTACGTTGTAGATGTCTATGGGCTCCAGTAACCACTTAACATCAGGTGGGCTGTGAGCTCGTCCACCCATCTAAGCAATAAAAAAAAAAAAAAAAAGAAATTAATTTAGTATTTAGTATTGCTGAATATATAATAATTATGTATAAAACAAACCCAGTACGCGTGAAATACGATTGTAACGATTGTACAAATTGTTGTACTTTTATCTTATTCTCTAAATTTAAAGCGTCGCGTGAACGTCCCGAACACAAACAAAGCTACATTTATACATTTTCAATTATATTTCTATATATAAAAGCTGATGTGTATATTTCCAATAGACTTCGAAACCTAGATTGATTTAGATGAAATTTTGGTAGCGATGAAATCAAAGTTAAATTGAAGATTCACCAGGAAATCAGGTCGGGTTTGTCTAGTATTGTACATATAAAACTTTAACAAAACTTACAATCAAAGCTCACCGTGAAATATTCTGGCAATGTTCTGAAGGGTGGGGCACCGTTGAAACTATATTGAGACCTTAGAACTTATATCTCAAGGTGGGTGGCGCATTTACGTTGTAGATGTCTATGGGCTCCAGTTACCACTTAACACCAGGTGGGCTGTGAGCTCGTCCACCCGTCTAAGCAATAAAAAAATAAAGTCAACAGCCTTTTATTTTTAAATATTACAGTAACTGATTGACAAGCTTAGGTTATGTTAAGTTTCAGTTGACGGTGAGTTTTATACAAACATCACAATGTGTATACCATCTTCTACCTTGTGTCATGTGGCCTTTTATACTATACGTGCATTCTATTGTATTTTTCTTATTGTAATCTTATGCGATATCCCATATAGTTTTAATTTCAATTCTAAATTCATAAACAAAATAATATCGATTAAGAACAAATAAATAGTAGTTAAATGGCTTAGATTTATTGTTATCGTCTAAGATACAACTCGCACGACACAAGTACATTTATGTGTAATATATTTTATAACAATACAAAACTATGATTAATGTATCAACTTAAATAAAAGCAGTGAAGTAATTCTCTTGTACTAAATCCTTATGTCGTCAATCACAGACGTAACAAAATAAATTACATGAGGGCGTGCATTACATAATACTAGGATATCTGCCAAGATTTTAGCATTCAGTTACCGTATTTAGTTTTATTCGTTCATCCTCGATTTTCATATTAAAGTACACATTTGATAAGGTTGAAATTAGAATAACAATATTTAACAAAAAATAGTAAACATTTTTTATTTTAGTTTTATTTATTTATTTATTACTACATCTCATGCACATTCTCGTAAATTGGCGGACTTAATGCTTAAGACACTGCCTACCAGTCCACCATTGGTGATGTAGAAAATAGCGTCCTAGGTGCATTGATTGAATAATAATTAAAGAAAATAGATGCTCTAAAAGAGTAGATAATTTATATTTTAATACGTGAAGCAAAAACTTTGTACCCCTTTTTACGAAAATTGCGTAGATTGCGTAGTAAATTTCCCACACTAGTAGAGAATATAGAGAAGGAGCGCAGAATGTTATTTTTTTTTTAATTGTGCAAAGAGAATTCATTAAATCAATATAAAAAAACATTACACACACTACCATGTATTTAACACAACACACACACACACACGCATGCATACTATTTGTTTATTGTCAAACTTTTCTTATTGCTTATAGTCTGTGGTCAAATTGAGAATAGATTAAATATTGTTTGTCTTTATTAATATTTGTCTATAGTGTAGTCTTAGCAACATCTGTGATTATATAAGTATTTATATTTATATTATTATAAATATATATTATAAATAGTATTTGACAATAGAACCATAATAATGTTCAAACTTATAATTTCAATGAATTATAGTCGAATTTCGACTACCGGGGGACCACTAGTAGTCAAGAGATAAGTGATGACATTTGTGGTGCGATATCTATGAGCTCTGAAGGCAACGGCTGACAACCAAACGGGCTACTTTAAAACATCATCAACAGTTGTTATGGGTCTAATAACAACTATTAATATATATTCCATTAAACCTTAACAAGTTTGTACAAGCCTAAAACAAAAACACAAGCCTAAAATTAAACCCAAACGGTTACTTTGTTAAAGTTAAATAGTACATATACTAGAAAAAAGTCGGAAAGACAAAAAGGAAACACAAAACCATAAACTAGAACAATTCACACGTTACCTAACTCTCGTGAGAAGATAACGTTTGATCTGTTACACGTAATCAATTTCAATGACTACGCATCTGTAATTGTTTAAACGTGTACATCACTTCCGGTCGCGCGATCAGCACGTTTTATCGTAACTATATGTACAATTTGTTTTATACTTATAATAATATTCATCTCGTTTTTATTACGGGCAACGATTATATGTATTTTGTAAAAGTGTTTTGACTATCGTAGTTAAACTAGACGGTTTTACTGCTGTATATAATAATATATCTTTTTAATCATCTCACTAATCACAAAGGAATTTAAAAAAATATTCTAGTTTTATTTTCAACTGGAACAGGAACCACACTCCCGATTAAATCACCTCGAATGACGAGAAGTATAATAAATAGAATTGTAGAAAGAACATTACGGGATACGGAACGATTACGGGATGGTTCCCATAGAAATTCAGCCCACTGAGTTTCTCGCCGGATCTTGTCAGTGGGTCTCGTTTCCGATTCAGTGGTAGATTATGCGAAGCACTGCTCTTGCTAGGGCCAGTGTTAGGAGAGCCCCGTGAGCTCACCTACACGTCATGGTGAAGCTGAAATAGCCTCTCAAGGCTATCAGCATAGGTAGGAAGAAAAAGAGAGGAATGAAATATCTGTACAAATAACAGAAGCAACGTCTCTTTGCGAGTCTTTTTATTGAGTCTTGAGCAGAAGGAACTAGTTCATAGCTTAGTTCATACTTACAGCGACATTATAGCTAAAGTGGACATTCGAATCATATCACAGATAAATTAAGATAATAAATAAATAAAAATAGCAACAAATTAAACTTACTAAACGCCGTCGCTAAATTAAATATTTTGTCAACAAGCTGCCGGCTGTGAGCACTTTTGAACACACACCGCATTACGTACAAGCCGTGACTCCTTTTTTCCCCGGCCTATTCCTTATTACTATATATTTCAATATATAATAATATACAATTATAATTAATACTAGCGTGAGGGGCTATTCCAGTTTGGGAAGGGTAGAGCTCAACCTGAGAGAATCGGCTAACACTATCCCTAGCAATAACCATTCTTCGCAGAATCTACCAACTGAGAAGATCCGGCAAGAAACTCAGTAGTCAGTTCGCTCTCTTCGTCTTAATCGCTGAGCTCGACAAGAACGGCGACCGAAGTGGCTCCAAATCTATTGCATTTGTATTAAAATAGTCTACCATCGGCCTCGTAAATTCTGGTTTTGACAATTTAGGCAATCTACTAATTCACAAATTTCTTTAATGGCTTTTAGATGGTGTACCAATGACATTGTTTTGGAAATTTAGTCACTATTTGAAAATGTCGTATTTTAGTGACATACTAATATTTTACTCACACAGGCGTTAATGTTCGGTAAGTTACTTTTAATTTGACTCATCATTGGTTCGAACATTTACGACGAATGAAAACCATAACAAATATATTACAGTGTCGACGTGCCTCTGCTTAAAAAGATTAAGAACGGTTTTTGATCATTTCAATTTCTGTCAACGTCCTTATTACAATACTAGCGGCCCGCTCCGGCTCCGCTCTGGACTTTAACAAAAATTTCAACGATATTTGAGGTTGTTTTATTTTTTAATAAAAGAACACTTATTGCGGCGTAACTATAATAGTTAGATATCATCGACACTTTTTGTAAATAATAATGTGCTCTACAAAGTCATAGTACATTATTTTATTCTATCATCAATAGTTTTCGCAGGGCACGCGATGTAAAGAATATTTTGTAATTTTTTTACACCTTGGGTTACATTATTGGAGTTTTAGTAAGAATACCTAATTATTTTCAAATCGGTTCAGTAGCTTTGGAGCCCATTCTATACAAACAAACAAACAAATCTTTCCTCTTTATAATATTAGTATAGACTAGCGACCCGCCGTCGCTTCGCTTCGCGTCACCCGCGTTTATTGTCGTACCGCGGATGACGCCGCGGGGCGAAACTAGTCTAAAAAAGTAACCTAAGTTACTCCTTATATCATCAGCTACCTGTCAGTGAAAGTCCCATCAAAATCGGTCCAGCCGTTCCAGAGATTAGCCGGAACAGACAGACAGACAGACAAAAATTATTCTGGTGTATGTACCGTATATATGTATATTCATATGCATGTAGTAAAAAGCGATTATTTCAATATTACAAACAGACACTCCAATTTTATTTATATGCATAGACGAATAACGAGCTGCAGTAAGCTAACTTTCCAATACACGTAACTTATTAGCTTGCGGTCGTGTACGTAAAAGGTGCTCCCTGACTTTAGAATTCGACTTGTAATTCCTGTCTGTCGCAACCAGTATGAGAGATTCCGCTTCCTATATAAAAAACCAGTCGTGTCGCTTATATATCTGTACAAATCTAGAGCAGTTTTTTTATGAATGTTCTTTATTACATGTCGTTACATGCGTATAGGTTATTATTAATTATGCTTAATATTAAAAGAGCGATCACGATTTTGTTTTTGAGGAAGCAATGATGTGGTCCTGTTTGTATGAGGTAGATTGAAGGTAACACATTACTTTCAATGGTAATAATGTGTTTAAATTTGTGTTGTGTTGTGTAATACGTGTTTTTTTTTTTTTAATAAAACGTATTTCTGTTTAGAATGGGATAGGATTGAATAAGCTACACATAATCGATTGAACAGATAGTTCTTGTTATATTTGAAATACCAAACCAAAGAAAGGTAAAACGTTTAAAGTAGTTTTAACCATTAATTCAGTGTTACTTTTCTATTTAAGAAGAATTACCTAAGTCTCAAATATGTCGTATAAATTTATATTCTAAAATCTGTAGATTGACATAAAAATCAACTAACACTCTTTTTTTCTTAGGCAAGTGAACGGACTCTCGACCTATCTTACGTTAAGCGCTTACCAGAGTCCATAAAAAGGATAAATTCCGTCACTCACCTAGAAACGTGAGAACAAAGTCTGAATTTTAAAATATAAGAGCTCAGTATTGAAACAGGCAGAGTGGTGGTACCTACCAATGTGGTTGATCACAGAACGCTCTACAAGACTGTAGCTTGTTCTTCATTTCTTTAAAAAAATAGTATTATCTTTGTTTTAATTATATTTTTATGTTTAAGTTAAGAATTCTCAAGGTTTATCGAGTTAAATCATTCTAATAATATAACTAGACAAAGTGTGGCTAATGTAACAAACCTAAGTCATCCACTACTTACATATATGTATTTAGTTTTCACTTTTCCTTTTCGTGTATCCGAAACTATTTTTTCCAGTTCTATTCTGTTGTATTAATAAGATTGTTTTATTTTTTTCAGGTAAATTGCAACGATCGACGCTTCTACATTAGTAAACTAAATAAATCAATAAAATAATAATAATAATATACTTTTAATCTATAAAAGTAAAATGTCCGTGACATCCGTCCGTAATAGTCGCGTTCGAATAATAAAAACATAATTTGCGAGGCAATCGTGCATTGTAACCTGAAGAAGGTGGTAGCCGATGTACCAATAAAAAGCTTTGACCCCAGACTGAGAGCAGTATTCACGTTCAGTATCTTCTATTGACTCTTGCAACCGGTTATCACCTAGTCCGAGGGAACGTTTCCTCTGCTGTAACTTCACTCACAAAATTGCTGATAAAAGTTAGCAATGTTGCAAGTTGCAGTAGCCAGCGGCTTGGCTCTGCCCCTGGCATTGCTGACGTCCATGAGCGACGGTGACCACTGTCGATCAGGTGAGCCGTATTCTCGTCTACCTGAAAAGGCAATTAAAAATAATAATTAAACGTGTACTTCAATTAAAAGTCGGAAATATCTGCTTAATGTTCCAACTACAAGACACCTTCACTATCTTTTGTGAGCATTGAGCATATGTTATCCGTGGAGCGAACAGCTTAAACGCAAACATTAAAATTTACAGTATTCGGCGATAAATATTGCACAACGACCTTTAAAAAAAGACAATAGGCTAATTTCAGCTTCGTAGAGCGTTACAGAGGTAACACGACAGAGGTCGCACGGAACGTTAACAGTCCGGTATCTGTAAGGACCGCACAATACTGCACTTGAAAAACCATTACTTTGGAGATTTATATGACGACGAAAGGAAAATCTTCCACCGAGCGGGTGCTATATGCTCGGTAGACCGACGGTCCGAATGTTGTTGTTCGGAACTTGTATATATGCGAGCTTATCTTGAAAATGTCGTAAGCGAGATTCAGGCATCTGTCAAATATCTTGCGTTCTGTGATGGCTACCGCCACAATTACAAGAAGTTGAAAAAAAAAACAATACCTATGTGACAATGTCAGTAGATTTTATTTATTTATTGCATACTCGGGTGGACGAGCTCACAGCCCACCTGGTGTAAAGTGGTTACTGGATCCCGTAGACATTTTTAACGTAAATGCCGCCACCCACCTTGAGATATGAGTTCAAAGTGCTCAGTATAGTTACAACGGCTGCCCCACCCTTCAAACCTAAACGCATTACTACTTCACGGCTGAAATAGGCAGTTTGTCTCTTTCCAAAACTCGATGTGCTCTAATTATCGCCGGGTACTGTTATATATTGTAAACCGACAGCCAACTGTCAACACTCGCGATCCGTACATCACACTCGTCCTAATCTCAAATACCTAATACCTAATAATCTCTAATACTTAATCTCAAATTTGTCACTCCTGCATTGAAAGACACATATGATAAAGCTAGGCTATTTCATTGTTCTATTGTAGCTAATTCGAATTACTATCTGTCCAACCAATGTTCTAAATCTATTCTCCTATAATATTTTATCCCCAATACTCATAGTGATTATATATTCATACTCTTATGTCCACGTCCTATCATTCCTGCAGCAGAGCAACTCCACATTCCGATTTGAACGGCGGAACAGTCGATAATTCAATTCAGCTGAAGTTTCGTGCTGATATCACGTATTCTCGTGACGTAACGTGAGCTTTTTTACCTATGTGCACCACATAAAAGCCCGTAAAAAAATTCGCAAATCTTATTAGAAGAAGTAATCTTATTGAAGTCACATCAAAAAAAACTTAAGCATCTTCAATCGAGTGCTCTTCGTACGAAAATATACAATACCGGTGCTTGCGGTAAATACGCTAAAGAATAGTCCAAACAAAATGTCAGGATACAGTTATAGGCTAATATACAACTATTTGCGGATGAAACATAATCGAATTTGAATATTTGTTTAGCAAACAAACTTAATAGATGTTGTACATCTACCTGACACAGATTCATTAATTGATGTGCACGAACACGTCTGTTCGTTTGATTAATATTTCCTTTTGTAACGGGACTCGAATTACAAAATATGGCTCATTAATTTTCATAATGTTCCTATAATTAATTTCGAGTTTCTTTAATGTTACATTTTTGTACTCATTTTCGAATTCAACATTGAAATTTTCGATGGTTAGATTTGAGCGATTTGAAATATGTGAACTGAGTACAGTGGCATAGCACTTTTACATCCTGTTAAATATTTTAATTTTGTAGGAACGTTCCATTCGATAGATAACTACGGAAACACCTCCGATCTTCTTCAAAACTATTGGCATAAATGTATTACAGTAATTAAAGTATAATTTGAACTGTTTTCTTAATCAAAACGTGCAGACCGACTATTGTACCTAACTGGTAATAAATGTAAGTCTTGAGACGACTACGTGCCAAATACCCCATGCAGGCAGAAACATGAATAAACTGTGATAATTCTCTGTAGATTGAGCAATGAGAGCCTTACCTAAATTAAGTAACGTTAATACTAAATTAATGCATCAATTGTCTTGATCTTAGAATTCCCAAGCGCTTTTGATGAGTACGCTATTATTTCTTACCGAAATTTATTTTAATACAATTTAATCGCAAACATCCTCATCCTACCAATCTGTAATTAAGTATGACCTTTTCCTTATCTTTTTTCGTCAATGTCAAGCACTGAACTTGTACTGTCCGTCCCAAATGAGCATATACCAAGACACGTTTTCCCACAGCGAGCTAGAAGACTGCATCAGTAAGCACGCCACCTATTGTTCTGACTTCGGTCAAGGGCAATGAACGCGTGCTTTTACCGATATATACAACACAACTATTAATCATATACTTTCCACTATTAGTCATCACGTTTTTAAAAGTTATTGCACTCAAATAACATGCATACTTATTTTTCTATTCCGAAATAGCTAGTAAATATATATTATATAGTATAGTATAGTATATATATTATATAGTATATATTATATAGTAAATATTTAAATATATATTATAGCTTTAGAAAATAACGTAAAAATTAAACACGCTTAGTCGATATTTGAATTCTCATTCTAACTCCTTCGTCAGAATTTACTTGTCACATACAAAAAAATGTAAATTACATACACATTTATTACATAAATATTATACATAGCACAGGGCTTTTGTACCTACTAGTTGAGCACAAGATATTTGATTGAAACACAATTTGTAGAGTAATTGGATTTTGCAAATGAGCTGAGAATTTATATGAAGATTTAAAAGTGATGGCATGAATGTTTCAAATACCGCCAATAAATCATAATGTAATTGGTTCTGACAGAACAATTTGTTAATCCTTGAGTTTACATTAAATTATAACCGATGTAACGCAACCATTTAGAAATCATATTTGTTTCGGTATTAGCAAGGTTAGAAGCGCGGCTAATTTACATCGCAGCAATTGTAATTAATTTAAAAAAAATTACAGCACAAAATGAAATAATTAACAAGTTTGTTTCTTTTAAATAAAATGCATGAATACATAAGAATGAAAAAAACAACAACAGTTTTTTTTAAATATTATTTCAGTATGTATTTCCAGTGACATTTAAATCGTCATTACTTTAGTTCCGATTCGCATATAAGGTTCGCCGCTGACAAGAAAAACCTAACTCAGGTCTTGAAGGCATAAATATTAACACACAAAATTAAGAATATAATTTGATATATTACACAAGTTTTAAAGCTGAGCATAAATAATTACATATTATTTTATGGCAGAGAAGTCAAAATTTAATTGTAATATGAATACGAATAAATTAACTTTAAGATATCTAACTTCTTAATTCCTTGTTACATGCTGAACTAGTAAAAATTTACTGAGTTGAAAAAATGAAGATTAAAGCTTAAATAATAAATATAACAAAACATTGCTATTAAAAAATAGTCAATTAGAAAGCAACTTTGTAATTAGTGCAAGGTTAATAGATAACATAAACGTTGGAAAAAATTGCGTGACTAATTCAGCACGCGCTTGTTCGCAATCGCACCACTGCGCGCGCCTTCGGTAAACGAAGAAAAAAAATGTCCGGAACAAAATTGATATAGCTCAACAATCGAATAGCCAGCGAATAGATTAATCGAATAGAAAGAAAAGCAATAAGAATTTGGTCGGTTCAGCATCCGCTATCTGGGTCGACTTTAGGTATAATGTAGATTCTGAAATCTTTCTCTAGGTAAAATTCTTAAAACACATTTTTTTTGTAATTCACAATAATTTGATAGAAAAATCTTAAAAAATAATTATTTAAATAACACATCTAGTTTTAACAAATTTGTGAGACTTCAACTTATTTAATATCTACGCAGCTAACGAAGGTACATGGATTTTGCACCACGCATCAAATAGAAAACAAAAAGGAAAGCAAACTAGAAATGAACAACGCACCGTGCTTTACATAGAAACTTTAAAAACTTTGATGACAATAAAATAAAAACTAAAATGAAAATTACTCAAAAAAGAGTAATACGAAGTTTAAACGTTTTCGAAGTATGATCGTCAAGAACTATCCTCAGACACAGCCCACTGAGTTTCTCGCCGGATCTTCTCAGTGAGTCGCGTTTCCGATCCGATGGTAGATTCTGCAAAGCACGGCTCTTGCGAGGGCTCTTGTTAGCACTACCTACTAGTTAAGGTTACACTAAAATAGCCTCTCAAGGCTCTCAGCTTAGGTAGGAAAAAAAAGTCAAGAACGAACAACAATTGCTGCGAGGTTGAAGGATGCTCGCAATTATCCGGCACACGCGTTTCTAAAAGTTCATAACTTCGTAAATGACCTTAAATGTATTGTCATACAGCACGAACAGTCTCATTGTTATCAATTTAAAAACAAATATAACCAAACGAAGTTCTGAAAAACTCTGATATACCTCCCCATAGGCACAAACAACTAAGTTTTTCGCTGGATCTTCTCAGTGGGTGGCGATTTAGATCCAATGGTAGATTCAACGAAGCACTGCTCTTGCTAGCCCTAGTGTTAGTTAGTGCTTCCAGATTGAGCCCCGTGAGCTCACCTACCCATCCGCGCGTATTTGGAATAGCCTTTTACGCTACCAAAGATTAGGTAGGAAAAAAGAATTCTACCACGTACATAGATAGCATTGCAATAATTTTAAAATTAAAAATAATAATTTAGACATCATAATAGCAAATCTTAAAATTATTGTACTCTACAGAAACTGTTAAGACCTTTATAGATTAAAAGTATTCCCAAGCTGCACGCCATTGTGTTTACAAGAGTCTTATAAATTAAGATAAAATCCAACAATCGTTCACAGTGCTTGAACTTTTGCAAGATTTAAAATAATACAGTTCTCATGCGTTAGGAAATGCACGAAATCAAGGAACTCGAAAAATAGAATTGAATATAATATAGTCTTGCATTTCAAAGCTCTCTGGTTTCCGAAAGCAATGCTAAATATACGCATTTATTATATATAAATAGCGTATAGCACGTTCACGATTGATCATGATTGACGGTTTTTTAGGATTATTAAATAATATTATATAAATTGTTGAAGTAATACTTGACTACTTGTATACACAGTGTGCTTGTTCATGAGCTAGCAAATATTAAGAAGCTTGTAGTTTAAAAGAACACTTTGTATTCAACAGCACGTTGCATATATATCTATTTAATATAATAATCATACACTTTAACATGTTTTATTAAATTTATAAATACTATTTAAGATCGATTGCTACATACTACTTGTGCGATTGCACGATTATGTAGATCATTGTTATTTTGTATAAATAGTATAGTAGTAGATTGTTTATCATAGAATTTATATAAAAAAATTAACAATGTAGAAAATTTTACATTATAGACTTGGTTATGTAAAGATAGGTAAATCTAATTAGCCCAAACTCGATAAGTTTACTATTAGCCACGCACGGTTGTCGCTGTAGCATATTATTAGATAATTTAAAAAAAATTTTTTTTACCTAAGCTAATGGCCTTGAGAGGCTATATCAGCGTCCCCTGAGCTCACGGGGCTCAAACCTGATGACGTTGCTAACACGAACCCTAGCAACGTGGTGGTCGCACACACAAAACTTTTGATTTTAATTATTAATTATTATTGTAATCTCCGACTGCTTAAGTAATTTAGGCATCTGCATAATTCAAATAGTGAAGAGGCAACACTGCAATATACTTATTTTAAAGTTTCCTAAAGTTCAAAGTTCAAATATTCATTCCGCGGCGGCCAAGCTATACTCCCGAGATTTCTATCATCTATGAGCAACCACACACCATCCGATGGGCCACACTCTAATCTGCCTTCGAAGGAAAAAATTAAAAAGACCGCAAAACAAATGATGAAACAACTAATCTGATACTATACACTCTGTTACATAATATTAAAAGCATTGCAATGGATTTGCAAATATCTCGATAAGTAATTCGATTCAGACTAGAAACGAAATTATTGTGAATTAATGATACAGTTTAATATTTATCAGTGCATCGCGTGTCGGGCAAACGAGCCGTGAACATCGAAATGTTGTAAACTGTGACCTACTGTTACAATAAAAAAACCTAAACAACAACCTTGATGATTTCCCAAAGCATCGTTCCGTTAACAATGCAGCTATACCGAACCTCTGATTGATACATACTGCTTCAACGAGCGCACAACTACGAAAATCACAATTATTTTGAGTTTTAATAGTTAATTTTAACGAAGGAACGTTGATATTTTTAGTACGCTTTTATTAGCTTCAGACGTGTATATGTGTGTTAGTATGTCACGGAATTTTTGAACATGATTTTGACCCCCTTACAAAATGTCGGATTAACTTCAAATTTGGTATACTTATTAAGGACCGATGACATCTCAATACTTAAACAGAAAATAAAAAAAATATTGAAAAAAATGAAATTCAACTAAATAAACATATTATAAAAAAACTAAATAATAACATAGTTTAAAAAAAACTAAAAAATACGCCTTTATAGAAAATTCGACTAAAAAATGAAAAATAAATAATAGTTTAAAAAACAAAAAAAATACGCTTTTATAGAAAATCCCACAAAAAAATAGAAAATAAACCTTAATAAATTTGAATAAAAGATAGTATAAGAAATAATGATTTTATCGTAATAAAAGCGTTGTAAAAAAAATATTTTAATCATTTTAAAAAAATATAGCAACAACGTGTGCTCTCTGGTCTCCCAAAGAGCTACTATTGTTCCCCTGATGCCGCCATTAACCAACAGATATTAAGTATAAAACTTAATTGTATTGCTTAAATATTCCTCAACCTACTACTTGGGACAGATAGGGGGGCGAGGGAATATCTCCCAGTGCGAGTCCCAAAGAATATGAACTTGCTGTGGTCTCCTTTGGAGGCGCTTAGGCAGTTGTTAGCAAATCCCACCGCTCCTGGTTGAGCCTTTGCTCGCCCAACTGTCCTGGTGAAACTGGAAATGACGAGTAATCCCTTAGCCAAATTCGAAGAGTTTTCTGTGTAAAGCGTAAGCGTAAATATTTACGATAAAAGTTAATCATTTAAGTTTACTACTAACTAAAACTAATCATCTAAGTCTTTCACAATGGATCACCCAACAAGCTACATGAAAGTTGTTAAGTGGTTACCGGAGCCCATAGACATCTACAACGTACGTACGCCACCCACCTTGAGATATAAGTTCTAAAGACCTTTTGTGATTCCGCACGGGTAGGTACCACCACCCTGCCTATTTGTGCCGTGAAGCAGTAATGCGTTTCGGTTTGAAGGGTGGGGCAGCCGTTATAACTATACTTGAGACCCTAGAACTTATATCTCAAGGTGGGAGACGCATTTACGTTGTGGATGTCTATGGGCTCCAGTAATGACTTAACACCAGGTGGGCTGTGAGCTCGTTCACCCATCTAAGCAATAAAAAATAAATTAATCCCGCCCTTTCTATTGGCATTTTAAGTATTATTTCCGTCGCTTCGAACGCATACATTATAGTTTTCGTAGTAGGAAACGCCTTAATGTTGAAACACTACCATAAAAATATTTTTTTAACTAATTTAACATCTTAACAATAATCGGAACATCGAAAATAATGACGACAAAAACGCGAGATTATTATCAGTCATAAAAGGAGTTTTAAAAAACATTTACAACTTAACTCATTCAACGCCTCTGAAAAATTATTCACAACAAAATTAATTATAAATTATTTATGTAGCTTGATGTATTCGTGACTCAAAGACCATCACATTATTAACATCTATACTAATATTATAAAGCTGAAGAGTTTGTTTGTTTGAACGCGCTAATCTCAGGAACTACTGGTCCGCTTTGAAAAATTCTTTCAGTGTTCAATAGACCATTTATCGAGAAAGGCTATATAGCATCATGCTAAAACTAATGCAAGCGGAGCACCAATAAAGAATGTTTCAAAATCGGGGTTTTTTCCCCTTTTGAGAGCTTCCACTGCGTGCGCTGCGGAAACGGTTAAAGTTTCGCTAAAATAATGTATAAGAGAATTATTCCCCTTTGAAAGATCTAAAAAAAGTCCGCGACAGCAAATGTCTATAAAAGTTGGCTCTCTATAACGTTTTTTATGCTAACCAAATTTGTTCTAAAATAAAGCATTATTTGTGAAGGTGTTTTTATAAAGATGATATTTTACGTAAATGAAGAGGCGGGTAACATTTAGCGTTATACCACACTAACTATTCCACGCGGACGAAGTCGTGGGCAAAAGCTAGTTCTTAGTATGATCCTACAACGGCTAGAGGAAAAACTTGTCCACAATTTCAACCTATTAAATTACATTAAACAATTACATTACTTTTTCACTTGCGTATGCGACTCACTTAGAGCAATAATTACAAATTACCTTTTGATGCTTAATTAGTAAATACTGAGTTAGTGAAAATTGTACATGTTATCATTAACATATCTTGATGGCATAAGCTTGGGAAGAACTATCGTTCACTACATTCTTCGCTACTAAGTGCTTCAATTATTATAAACATCAGCTATTATAGTAATCGTTAGTACCTACTTGGATAATAATAATTACATTTTGTAACTGTCAAGGGTCGTTTGTTATTTTATACAGTTCGTGAGATCAATGTATTTATTTATGAAACACAAATCATATCAAACCTTGCACAAGTATGGAAAAAATCGCCGTTAAACGTTCCACTTATACTTGGAATAAAATCGAATTTCATATAATAATCCCAAAGTAAAATACGCTATCTCAATTATAACGCATTCAAATAAAATGTTTTTACGCTAAACATATTTAACAAAGGGGTAGAATTAACCAATTAAATAATTACCGGCCGTAACAATAAAACAATTGTTCAACATGTGTTCAACAAATAGGTACAGAGAAATCTAAAGCAGACAATTTAAATGACATTTTGCTCATCAAATAGGACAAAACCACCAAACTGTTCACAGCTTTAAACTTCCTCGTTTCCTCTATTACGGACTTAATAACGTTTGGAAATCTAACAAACTGTAAGTTTGCAGTTTTTTTTTAAATTCAAGAACAGATATTATTATTCATAAACGTATTTTCGTGGCTTCGTCTTTCGTTATATATTTACAAGGTACACATACCTACATTACTAAGGATACAAATTCGAGCAATTGCGAACACGTATCACTTTTTTTCTACCTAAGCTGGTAGCCTTAGAGAGCTATGCCAGCGTCACCGAGCGAGTACGTGAGCTCACGGGGCTCTAACCTGAAAACGATGCTAACACTAGCCAGTGCTTCGCAGAATCTAACACCGGATTGGAAACGCGACCCACTAAGAAGATCCGGCGAGAAACTCAGTAGGCTGTGTCCGTGGGTTAATTTACTCGCCGAGCCCTTCGTCGCAAGCGACGCCGCGACGGGTTTGACGACAACGGTGACTGGTGCTCGGTACCTAAAAGTACCGTTAGTGGATCGGGAGGGACCGAAATGATGTGATCATTCATCACGTTACATATGTACATATGTATATGAACTCGAAATACCTACGATGCCTGATGAAGATTTATGTGAACGGAAACAATATCTGTCCATGGTGTTCAATACGTTATGAGCATGCTGACTAACGGTTCTTCTGTTTGTATACAGTTATGAAATAAATACCAAATTACAGCGTAACTATCTATACCTTCATCATTGTTCATATTTTTTACTGGTAGTAGGACCTCTTGTGAGTCCGCACGGGTAGGTACCACCACCCTGCCTATTTCTGCCTATTTCTTCTGGGGCTGTGAGCTGGTCCACCCATCTAAACAATAAAATATAAATCTTCATAAAGTTGAACATTCTAGTTTATGTCGCTTAAATTCCACTATAAATATTAACAAATATTTGTTATCTTGAAAGAGTTATGGTATTCAAAGCTACTAAACAACAAATGTTACAGCATCGAGTAAACGTACAATGATATATATAACCTACAGTCAGAAACAAATTAAGTCTTAAAATACTTTTAAGTAGGCAATGTAACTGAAACAAAATATTTTTATGACGAGATATAATAAGTGGTTAAATGGAAAGCTAGTTCGCCTACGCCTGTAAGGAAGTAACACATTACTACAGCTGATTGTTAAAATTTCATAAAGTTATTTCTTAATAAAGCTATTTGATTTAGATTAAACTTTACATTAGTGACAATGCATGAAATAACGTTAAATAATGTTAAATTTTATTATAATAAATTACAAGAAAATTGAAATGTTTGTCACGCTATACGTGTATATATAAAATATTATTACATTATTTACCTCTGAAACTGAAACACGCCTCCCGGTGATTCACGAGCTTTGCAATGCGATGCTGTTATACGGACGGATAACAGAAAACCAGTGGGCAGAGGCTGGTATTATTTGTTAATAGCTGAATTAATATCCACACATACGTTCTGACCTGAAGGATAACACGACCAGTGAACTAATATCAAGTGACGACACTAGCTGCGGTTGAAATCCCGCACGGTACAATTTTTTCTTATAAAACACGTACTTAACACGTGTTCACGAATGACTTCCACGAAGAAGAAACAACAAAGTATGGCTAAGTCTACATAGGTACTAAAATCATCCAATCTAGTTTTAAAGGTGGAACAACTGTTTCACTATAGAATTTAGGCTCCAACCTTATGTCAATGGGTGGCGGCAATCAAATTGAAATTTCTATGGGCACCGGTAGCCTAAAAAGGTGGGCGGAATTCACAAAACTATGCCAATAAATTGTTAATATTGATAGTAATATTTGTTAATATCCAACCTATATTTTAGTTATTGTTTTAGTCTAAACCTATAATATATAGGTTTTGGTAAAACTAACATTTGTTTTTTTTTAAATCAACAATTCGTTCCTGATTCAATACACTTTATCAAGTGCCATTCGCTGACTTAAATCAGTTTTATATTGAAATTATTTTTTTAACAAATAAAATATGCTAAGAACAGTATCTTCTCAAAACGAAAGTTAATTCCGATAATATCCATTACAATAGGCTTTTGCATAGTATGTTTTTAAGTCATTGTAAGTGAAAGTTTACATTGTGCAATACCATGATATAATCCCGAGTGGAATTCGAAATACATTGCTCCATGTGGGGGGACATCGAAAACTTGGATTTCACTTTATATTATTTATGTGAAACAGACACGACGATTGAGTAATGATTAATATTGTTTACGAATATGTATTTTATATGTCCCATGTACGTTTTTAAACAAATAAAAACAAACACAAAACAAAAATGTAAGATGAAAATGTCGCCACAGCTATTGTACGACATAAAAATGACGATTATAATCTTAAAATCGTACCTGTAGGGAAAACGTATTGCAGGCGGTGTAATGTATAATGTGAGCCATATGTACAGTACCAATCTCCCTTTTTTGACTCGTTTTGGTTATCCGTTCTGGATTGACAAGTAGTACAATATCTATGCAATAACACCTCGAACTGATATCTCAGCTTGGGTGAGTACTTTTAAAGATATAGTAAAATAAAATGAATAGACCACAATTATAAACTACAATTAATATTTAAAGAGCCATTTAGAATAAATTAAAAAGTCACAGAGTACTATTCTGTCTAGACGCAAAAATTATGGGATTACGATAGCTTTTAATAAATTTAAATTATAAGAATCTTAACCTTGCACAATCAGCTGTTTATCTTAGAAGCTGACACATTGAAATATAACTCAACATTAATTTTACGACCAAAAACGGAAAAATAGATTTGTTAATTTCTTTTAATGCACCTCTGACCTGTTGTGAGGCGGTCACTGTGTTAAGTCAAAGACCTTATTAGCCCACATCCGAAAACGATATTATATCATAGTATCGATTAGCATAATTTCGCAATGTCAAGAGTCGTTGCCTGTGTTGTTCATACATATTGATTCGGTTTCGCATATTTTAATTGTATATCGTTGTTGATCAATAGCATCTTCAAATCAATAGCCAAGAAGGCGTTTTTTTATTCCCTAGACGGGTGAACAAGCTCATCAGCATCATATGAAACATAAGGCTTATATGACAATTACATAGTAATGCTTGGGCTATTCGAATCTAGACTATTCGAACTGGAACACATTACTAATTCTCGACAGAAATAGGCAGGAGGGTAGTAGCCCATTCGGACTCATAATATGCCATATAACAGCAGTAAAAATGTGGTGGATAGTCAATCAGATATTGTATGGAGAGGCAGCTACAAGGAACGATAGGCCCTTCCGCTCTAACACTAGGAGTAGAGACCCCGGTAAATGTACTCGTCGAACTCGGCAAAGAGTTCGACGTGCAACCTAACCTTAGCATCAGCCCGTTGAGTTTCTCGCCGGATCTTCTCAGCGGGTCGCGATTCCGATCCGGTAGTAGATTCATTCGCGAAGCAGCTACTCATGAGTTGTTAGGTCTCCCTTGGAGACGCTCGGGTAGCTGTTAACAAATCCCGCCCCTTCTGGCTGAGCCCTTGCTCGCCACCCTGTCCTTGTGAAACTGGAAAGGCCTCAGGGCCACCAGTAAACTCTCAATCATAAAAATAAAGGATAGATAGATAAAAATAAAGGAAAGAATAGGGGCATGAAGTCCCATTCCTTCTTTTTTTTGTTTCAACACGTTTCAAGTTCTAATGAAAATGTTACTTCAAAAATATTGCCAATGTTCAGCACCGTTCAATTAGTATAACTAGTAACTACTAGACTACAGACTACATTTTCATTAACGTGTTATATAAATTGCTGGTTTGATCCAATTTAAACGACCTTACGTTTATTTCAATAGCAAGTTCTTGATTCTTGACACTACTGAATGTTAAAATGAGACAAAACAAGTCAACAAGAATTTATTACTCTGGTATTAGGCGTTGCTAAATATCAGTACGTAGATAAATGTGTCTACCGTTCGATTCGAGTTTAATTATGTTATGAAAATGAACCTTGAATCTTTATAGTACTTAGAGATATAGAAAAGGATATACTATGTGCGCATTAACGCTTTATTAAATTAATATTACTCTCATTTGAATTCTAAATAATCAATTGAAATTTATTTTACGCTACAGCAAAAATCTATATATAAAAATGAATTGCTGTTTTTTTTTTGCCAAATCCGTCCAGAACGGCTGGACGGATTTGGCAAATTTTAGTCTTGAATTATTTGTGGAAGTCCAGAGAAGGTTTAAAAGATAGATAAATATGAAAATGCTCGGAATTAAATAAAAACAACAATTTTATTTTTCCTTTGAAGTGTCCCCCGTCGGTCGGATTCCTTTTCTTTATTTTAATTTTAATTTAGGTTTTTTATTTATCGATTGAGGCACTACGAAGTCTGCCGGGTCAGCTAGCGCTAAAATAAATATGTACTCGTGCCATTGCGTTAGAATAATGTTGTGACTGTCACAATGGAATACAAATCAAATATTTCATGATTAAATTGAAAAACTAATCTTGATATAAATTCAACATTTTGTCTTTTACACCTCTGACCTGTTGTGAGAGCGTCAGAGAACATTTCAAACTGATTGCTCTTGTAGCAATATTTTGAAACACCAATGTAGGAATTACCAAATTCAAATTAAGTTGAAAAATATCGATGAGGCCCCCGTGGCCAGGGTAGATAGATCCCAAGGTGTTTGTGTTGAGTGATGCGATTGTACCGAAGTTCAAATCATCTGGCATGCACCAACTTTACTCAAATATATACGTGGTAATGCAGTGCCGTAGGTACATTATTACAATCATTTAAAACCATTGTTTGGGTAATTTTCACATAGCGTATTAATTTGTTTGACACGCTTAGACTTGATACTTTTGGAACGTTTAAAAAGCAGCCGCCAAACAAAAGGGCGGTCAAAGTTCATATATGTATATAGATATTATATAATTTTATTAAACGATGTATTGGATTCATTCAAACACAGTCCAAACGAAACGGATTATTTGTTTCATAACCTTTGAGCTGTTAAAATTTTCTCTACGAAATAAAAGTTGTTTACGCGTTTGGAAATGAAGTTAAATTGTTTTAAAGAAACTTTATTTGCGAAAGCAAAAATGCGTATTGCACACACACACATAATATATATTACATAAGTCTCTTTGGAAACAAATAATTACTTCTCAGATTTGAACTTCTGAGCTCGTGATGGTAACCAACTAAGCTATGCTGATATCAAATATGTGTCCTTAAACGAAAATACTAGAAAAACAAAGAAAAACAGCTCAAAACCAAAATGTGCGTACCTTTTTCGTGATTGAGGGATTCTTTGTGGCCCAGAGGCCTTTCCAGTTTCACCAGGACAGGTGGGCGAGCAAGAGCTCAGCCAGGAGGGGTGGGATTTGCTAACAGCTACCCGAGCGCCTCCAAAGGAGACCTAACAACTCAAGAGCAACTGCTTCGCGAATGAATGTACTACCGAATCGGAATCGCGACCCCCTGAGAAGATCCGGCGAGAAACTCAGAGGGCTGATGTTTAGGTTAGGTTGCACGTCGAATTCTTTGCCGAGTTCGACGAGTACGGCTACCAGAGTCCCTAAGCATGTTCCTAGTGTTAGAGCCTTCGATCATCAGTTACTATTGTTGATCGAAGGTTAGAGCCAAAAGCGTCTAATGCAACGGTTATTAGATCTGATGGATTTGTAAGGACATGTACATTGCCGTTTTTCAACTTCGAAACAATGAGATCTGTGGACCCCGGTACATCAGAAGAATATACGAGTATTATACCTATTGTAAAAACAAAATACAATTCGATATCTTCAAATCGTGACAATATACAATTGAACGTAATCACTTTAATTATCTTATACTGCGCAATGGACTACCTACTATTGCAATTGATTCTCTTGGGTTTTATTTGAGATGTCTTGTTTTAGCTTAGCGTGCACTTTGAGTTAACCAACACTTACCTCGTAAAATTATAAATACCTAGATAAAATAAAGATTAACACAACAAATATCCTTAACCGAGTTTTTTTTTCTTCTATAAAACATTTAAAGAATAAATCTTCACTTTTCTCATAAAACTTTATGATTGGCTACGTTTTTAATCATGTTCAGGATATTCAAAGCTATGCTACAAATAGATTCTGTTCTCTCTCTGTCTCTCTTATGTGGATATGAAACAATATTTCACAACAAGTACGAGACGACTTATCGACTATCATTACTCGACATTCAGAAAAGCAACGCCTGATGATTTGACAAACGACCTCATTATTCAGCTTACGTAAAAGGGAAGCGTGAAGTCTCAACTGCTTTCTAGTTTAGGACCTGCCTGCATTAATGTGCATATTTCGTAACATTCTGAAATATGTCGTGACTGTTGAGTGGACTTCGCCGGTTTATAATTAAGACGTGGCCTTAAAACGATTTCTCTGATGAGCTTATTACAAGAGAACCCGGATTAACCGGTGCTGTACTTATATGGTGTCCTGAATACCAACAATGCGTGAAAGTTAGGAAATATGAAGTGAATTATTAAATATTATGCATAGGCGACGAAAACGCGACACTTCCAGTTTTTTTAATTTTTTCGATGCCCGATGAACCTACCGCATGGTCACAGTGATGGATCTCAGCTAATCCCGATATACATTCAAGCTGCTTTTAAGCCATGTCGAGCGGTTATTTTTATTTATTTATTATTTATTATTACGCAGACGGGTAAAGCTCATTACAGATCCGCTCATAACGAAAATGCGCCACCCACCTTGATATAGCAAAAATAAGTAGGTACTAAACGTGCTTACAATACGTCTTACTAACAGTATATAGCGATTGGTGATCGCAGTATAATGGTATAATACTCGAGGAATGCTGTTGCACATTTGCCGATATTTCCTCTATATACATAGCTGCCTTTTTTATGCCACCCATGTAAAGAAACATTAACGTTGCGTTTATAAACATAGGCAGCCGCTTGTCATCAGAAGGAACATAAACTCCTCTGTCTGCGTTTAGTTAAAAGCCAGAACTCTTTACAGTTCTAAAATACCAAACGTTGAAACCAATAGGGTCTTGCATGAAAGCTCCACAAAGAACAATTACACAAGGAAATTGCGCGTTTTTTTTTTATCACGCAATTTAATTTTTATTCTGTTACCAAGTAAATTTAAAACGTGACCGTGTGTCGTAATAAATAACACCGTAAAACAAACCAGACGAAACATCTAAAAGGTTAGAAGCCTCTTGTTGAAACTATTCGTAATTTCTACTACCGTCTTACGGAGCATTTCGAAAGCAAAACAATTACGCACAATTTCACGCCCAAATGACATTTTTAAGGTATTTTGTACGTATTAGTCACGGTTCATAAAGATAATTACGTTCATAAAATAACATACATATATGTATATATGTACGCGTGCCGTTTCTGTCTTCTGCTGTTGCTAAACCTTTGAATGGTCGATATCTGATAATGAATATCATAAAATATGTTTAAAGTAATGTTGTTCTTGCGTATATTCCAATGATGATTTTTAAATTATAAATACGTAATTTGTGTCAAAAATTGTGTCTGATTTATCATTATTATTATTATTATTATTATTATTTTATAATGCCCGAGCAGACAGACGAGCATACGGCCCACCTGATGGTAAGTGATTGCTGTCGTTCATAGACGTCAGCAATGCTAGGGGCAGAGCCAAGCCGCTGCCAACCGCTTATGCATAAGCATACAGATTGTTAAGCATACATTTATTGGTGGTGGGACGTCTTATGAGACGGCACTTGTAGGTACCACTACCCCGCCCATTTCTGCCGTGAATCAGTAATGCGTCTCGATTTTGAAAAGTGGGACAGCCGTTGTTCTACAAAACTGAGACTTAGAATTCATGTCTCAAGACGCGTTCTAGCATTTACGCTGAATTTACGGATGCCATTGTCTCCATTAACCACTGAACACCAGATGAACCCTCTAAACAATAAATAAAAGTATGTATATCGTTGAATGTCATAATTTAGTAATAATCTTAGTAAACATTCAACAATATTTAATGCCTATAGATAAATGTTAAGATTAATACAATAGTTTAACTTTAAATGACGATAAAATCAAATTACATTTATTATTTTGCAATATGTGTGTAGCAATATGGAAATAAATAAACGCATGCAGGAAATTACTGTAATGATATAGAACCTGTGTTTCTCTTGAAGTTGTCAGGAAAACAAAGCAGTTTTAACAATAAACGACGCTATTATAGGATAAATTATTTAAATCTCCGCTTTGAGAATGAATATGATTAGTTACATTCCGTAAATGTGAAAAGAGCATTAAACAGCCTAAGCCACTAGAGCTTAGGCCTCCAAAGCTATAAACCTCCTCAAAATACGCGTCATGACAAAACCTAGACCGGTGACACTGACTTGGTCTCTCTAGACCATCAGCTTAGTTTAAATGACAAAACTGACTGCTTAGAAAGCAATTAACAGTCAATTTGGATCTTCTTCATCTTGACCGTATCCTACTATGTAGGATCGGTGTAGCATGTTTTCTTTTTTCATTCAGACCATAGAGCCATATACCATACGTCATCTATACAGTGACACCCTTCTCTCGCATTTCCTCCTTCACACAGGTAAGCAGCGACTTGTCTCTGACCCTGGGATTGCTGACGTCCATAAGCGACGGTAACCACTAAGCGTCATGTGGGTCGTATGAGCGTCTGCCCAAAAGAGCAATAAAAAAAGAACAGTCCATCCAAGTTCTTTTAGACGCCACCTCTTCACATTACCGTAAATTAACAGACCAGGCTGGATATTATTAGTTTAATGGTTATTTTTACCAAATATAATACGATTTTAAAAGACGTTTATTAATTGCCTTCCTTTCAAATTTTAATAGAATCAAGATTCATGTCAATGCGTTCTGGTAAAAGTACATTACCATTATATTGAGATTCACAAAAAGAACTGATATATAAAATCAAGATCACATATACCCTCATTCAGACCATCATCAATGTTGCAACTGTTATTTAATTCTCCGTAATAGTCCCAGTGCGTAACGACAGAAAGATGGCGAATCATCAACTATCTCAGAGCTATTGAGTTCATGTTGTGAAATCAGTGATTGTTTACGCACAACACGACCATTGAGATGGACATTCTCGTAAATTATGGTACTACTCATACTCATAACGCCTAACAAATTTTTTTAAGGCTGTTTTATTTTTATATATTTGTTTTAGTTGCAGTTTTACCGCCAGTACATACTTTATACAATTGACCACAATACTAATAAAATAACATGACCACGAACCAAAAGCAAGAAACAGATAAATCAAAATCAAGTATAAAGGAAATGTTGCCAGCTTCATTCGGTAATAATAAATTTGATCCTAGAACTATTTTAGCATTGTGTGTTGAAATAAAACATATAGAAAAAACTAGCACTTTTTTAAATTAGTTATGCAGTTCACATATAGGATTTAAATTTAAGCAATCGCGTAACAAACTAATCGTTCATCTTTATTGTATCTAAACTTGGTTTATCACAACGAGGTCAAACCACTAGTTTATTTCAACGTTAGCTTTCGCTATGCTTAAAAAACGGTCTTTGTTTAAACAGCTAAATAAGTAAAGATAAATAGCGCTTTGTCATACTTATGTTATAATATTTTTTGTGTTACGAAAATAGATTAAGTCGTTAATGTGGTAATAATCACAGGTCGCCAACTGAATTTTTGATAATAAAAATTGAAATATTACCAATGACGTATTTAAGAGAGAAAAAATCAGAGTATAAAAAATATATTTAATTCGTGATTGAAAATAATAATCAAACTGAAATCAGTGTAATGAAATTAGTAAAAGTTTATGTATTAAATATAACTTAATACGTTTGAAATATCCAAAACGATATAGCATCAAGAGCAAGCTGTATTATTCCATATATATTTTAAAAGCTAAGATTTTGGCTATTACAATAAGTGAATTATAATTCGAAGAAAATGTTATGCTTTTGTGCATCAGCCTTTGTGAACACAATAAGAGACTGTGGATTGCTAACATGGAACGTTAACCCAAATTTCCTCCTCATTGGTTTTGCAAGTATTTCTTAATAGTTTTCACCAAAATTTAACGATTTTAGAGCAGCCACGGCAACAGGTCATGGGTCAGCAGAAAACTAATAATTTTCATTGATATTTAAATGAAATTTGTAACGTGCGGGATATTTTGAAATTGTGTTGACCCAATTTTGCAATTAATCATAACAAAACAACACATTTTCGACTTTGCAAAGTTATCACTTACTCACTTAAAGTTATACAGAACACATGGAAAATTGTACAGGCGGCAGTAATAAATATTATGAACCAGCAAAAGCACACCATCACCATGTGATTCTTAAAGGCTACAATAACTTACACCTCGAAATACTACTCATCTAAAATTAAGAACCAATGGACCTCCTTAAGCTTCCTATTTGCTAAGTACAAAGTTAAATTCAAGAATATTATAAATTTTCTCGTATATAACTTTCCTCGCTCGGAAATTTTTCAATTATCTTTTATACGATGTTGTGATGGTATGATAATAAAATACAAATATCATTTAAGAACAGTTAGAGCCTTATATTAATTAGGTCTTTACCCACGAACGCCATTCGGTATAACGAAAGCTAGTCACTGTTTTTTATAAAAAAAAAACTATTAATCAAAATATGCATCCATGGTATCGGTGTATCTTTACCAGCGCAGAGGTAGTTTTTCAATGCCCTTCTCGAAGAAGTCAGGTGTACGGGGGAGTCAGCAAACTATTTAAAGGCATTTTATAATGCTTCTCGCGTATTTAACTTTTCCCCTGGATCCACTCTCGGTGCTTTTAGGCTCTTCAAGCGCTGATTACCTTCCTCGTCGAACTCGTTAATTAAGACAAAGAGTTCGAGGAGCGAACTAAACCATAGACATAACCGGATCTTCTCAGATGATCGCGATTACGATTCGGTGGTATATTCTGCGAAGCACTGCTCTTGCTAGGGCTGGTGTTAGCAAATTCTCACAGATTAAGCCCGCAAGCCACCTACCCTTTCGCGCGTAGCTGGAATAGCTCCGTAAGCTACCAACGAACAGGTAGACAAAAATTAATTAACACCGCTTTTCCTTAGCCGTTTCAATGATTTAATAATTTTATAAAAAAACATTTGACCGATGTTGCAATAAATCAATCAAATCACTATTTATTAACTTAAATAAATTTTCCAGTTATAGAAATTTCGACATTGGAACGTGGCTCCGCTACCGTACAGAAAATAAACATACAATTTTAAGATTATCTTATATACATTTTAGATACAGGGCGAAACAAAGGACAAGCGTTGACAGCAACTCATAATGTATTATTACAATAAACTTATTTAATATTAAATATTCATTTATTCGAGCAGGAAAAGTATTAGACGAGTATATGCGGTAGTCAATTTAATATAAATGACATGTAAGAACACGTCACTTAATGACGTTAATAAAAAATATAATGTAGTAGCACCATTACACTCTATGTTAAACATTCTGTGACACACACCTTGTTATTATAATTTGAATGAGATTTATTCATTAACAGATTTTGTCGCCAAATCATAATGTTACTTTTTTTTGTTGATGATAGAAAGTCATCAACATCAGTATACCTTTATATCCTAACGCATCCACCTGTATTATATGTATCAGTAGCGTCTGAAAGCAGTAAAAGTATCTACTCTCTGATAGCAGCATAAAAAGAATTGGACACCGTATTCTTCGAACTCGCTGAAGAGTTGGATGTGAAACTTAACCTATAGAATCAGCTCGCTGAGTTTCTCGCCGGACTTTTCAGCCGAAGTGGCAGATGCACTGGAGAAGCAGCTGCCCTTGAGCTGTTAGGCCTCCTCCGAGTATTCTAGAGCAGCTGTTATCAAGCCTTTTGCTCCTGCTTGAGCCCTTCGCTCACAGTGAAGCTGAAAAGTACTATATACTTAGTCTGGCCATTATTACTGTTACAATTAAAAATAAACAAAATATTACATTTGAATTTGGAATCGGTCGTTTTTATATGATTGCTCATTGAGTTTTCTAATTAAAAATTTTGTTTACGGATGAGAAATTTTTACAATTGAGCAACATTTTAACAAACATAATGACCGTATTTATGCTCAAAGCTCTAAGGAAGCTTCCCAATTAATCGACAGAGTGCAACGTGGGCACTATCCGACTTTAGTGATGGTTTGGTGGGGTATTAGCTATGAAGGAGTGACTGAGCCATACTTTTGTGAAAAAGGTATCAAAACATCGGCACAAGTGTATCAAGATACCATTCTGAGAAGGTAGTGAAGCCCCGTAACAACACCGTGTTCAATAATCAGAATAGTCCTTCCAGCAAGACTCGGCGCCAGGTCATAAAGCTCGGTCTACGCAGTCTTGGTTGGAAACGAACGTTTCGGACTTCATCTGATCTGAAGACTGGCCGTCGTCTAGTCCCGATCTTAATCCACTGGATTATGATTTATGGTCAGTTTTAGAGAGTACGGCTCTAAGGAAGCTTCCCAATTAGTCGACAGAGTGCAACGTGGGCACTATCCGACTTCAGTGATGGTTTGGTGGGGTATTAGCTATGAAGGAGTGACTGAGCCATACTTTTGTGAAAAAGGTATCAAAACATCGGCACAAGTGTATCAAGATACCATTCTTGAGAAGGTAGTGAAGCCCCTTAACAACACCATGTTCAATAATCAAGAATGGTCCTTCCAGCAAGACTCGGCGCCAGGTCATAAAGCTCGGTCTACGCAGTCTTGGTTGGAAACGAACGTTTCGGACTTCATCAGAGCTGAAGACTGGCCGTCGTCTAGTCCCGATCTTAATCCGCTGGATTATGATTAATGGTCAGTTTTAGAGAGTACGGCTTGCTCTAAACGCCATGATAATTTGGAGTCCCTAAAACAATCCGTATGATTGGCAGTGAAAAATTTTTTCATGGAAAGAGTGCGTGCTTCTATTGATAACTGGTCTCAACGTTTAAAGGACGTATTGCAGCCAATGGAGACCACTTCGAATAAGCTTTTTATACTTTAAATTGTTTTATATTTATGTGTTAAACTAACATACTGTAAAAGTAATAAATGTTATTTGCAATATATGTAATTTTTTTTATTTTTAATTGTAACAGTATTTATGGCCAGACTAAGTATATCACAATATTTCGTAAAAAAAACATTTTTTTTAAATATGGCACAACAGATGTTTCCCTTTTTATTTGTACTAAAAAGATATACCTATTGTACTTACTTCAACTATTTGTTCGTTTCAGATGACACGAGAGACCTCACTGCAGAGTCATCAGAAATCACATCAGAAGTGGTGCCGCCGCCGCCTGGCATGCACGTAGAACCCGACGCAGCCGCAACAGATGACCATACAGACCATTCTGTTGAACTAGTCGGGAGATCTCAAACCTTCTTCCCAACATTCGCAAACTTGTTTGAGCCACGACAACAAAACAATTACAGACTTGATTTTGGAAATAATCAGGAAGGGGCCTACAGCCAACGACCGAATTCATATAAATCACTACTTAATTATCCCATTTTTGGTGGTTATAGGAATCTAGAAAACTTTGGTAAAGCGAGCTCGCCAATCAACACACCTGCTGCACCCCTTGTTGATACAACATCCAGTGTGCTCGGCTCAGGCAATTTCGGTATCATCAGAGGCGGAACATTTTTCGCTCAAAACGACGAAGATGATTATAGTGACAGTTTCAATTACTACAACAATGGTCACGGAAGGCCTTCGTTCGACGTCAATTACATCGCCAATCCGAGACCTAATTACAATCAAGACCAATTCGCTAACTTCAGAGATTTTGCCGACATCAATTCACCAGCTAATTCTGCCTACTCACATTACGTTGTCGTTTATGCTAATAAAAATTCAACAGCGGATGAAATCAGTGAGGAAACCAGGAGAATCATGTCTGAACCAAAGAACATTATTGAAACTTTAGAACGACTAGACGAACCGGCGATTATGCCGAAAATGTCAAAAGTAAAAACAAAATTGGAAATGACCAAACGAAAGATGATCAACAAAAAGGAGCAATGGAAGAAGAACTCGAAACTCAGTCCAAAACAGGATGCGGAAGAACCTCTACTTGCGTTAAGTTAAAGTTAGTGTAAGCATATAAAAGACTTGTGTTGTGTAACTGATGAGTTCCAGTTTAAGAGTGAGGTGTGACATGCGTCGTCATGGAAATGACGAAAGTAGTTCATTGTCTTATTGTAAATTTAAGTAGATAAGTTGTTGTTTGTTGAGCAAATGGTCTGAAGAGTAAAGATGACGAATGAAAGAGTCGTTGGAATTGTGTGTGAATAATAAAATAATAAATGAATTTAAAGTTTTAAAAGCTTCTAGTAGTTATTTATTTTACCTCGTTCTATTTATCATAGTCAAACTTGTGTGTTCACTAGATAGTTACACTTACTAACGGCATACTATATGATTAAATATGTCGAAAGCAATGTTTCAAAAGTGATCTACATTTGCAACACACATTACACCTAGTAGATTATAATTTGATAATTTAGAGCCTACTTCATAACGAAACAATTTAGAATTAAATTAGAACATGCAATATTATAATTATTTTCCATCATGATCACTTTTATTTTTTATTTTTTGGTTACCTTACCAGAGATTTAGTCCACCAAATAAGACAAAAAATACAGTTTCCAGGCATTTTTTGAATAGAATAGACAAGGAGAGTCGAGACATCAATAAGTGAATTTCACACGTAGTATTTGAAATAGATAAGACGATGGCACCACCTGTACGAATTCACAATACACCGCACCGTCTATTATTAATATTTTGCTAAATGCGAATATCGTCGTGATACCTTGACACAATTGTCAATAATCCCATTCTCACGGATCGTTTTGAACCTCTGGTTCTGTGAAGGGACTTCGGTTCCCTCTTTATTTTGTGCCGTATACTCTAAGGGGAGTGCTCTGAAGAATTATTCGAGATGATACCATCATCTAGTTTTTACCATCACACAGCCCGCCCTTTTTTGCCACGTACCATCCGGCTTTGGAGTGAGCTCCCCTGCACGGGGCTTCCAGAGCGCTATGACATGTCCGTCTTCAAACGAGGCCTGTGAAGAGTATTAAATGGTAGGCAGCGGCTTGGCTCTGCCCCTGGTATTGCTGACGTCCGTGAGCGACGGTAACCACTAACCATCAGGTGGGCCGTATGCTCATCTGCCTAAGCGGGCTACAAAATAAATCGAGTTTTTGAGTAGCTTATATACGTATAATCGATATGACTTCACCAACATCTAAGCGGTTACTATTGATAGATAACTTGCATTTTTCATTTACAATTAAACACGCAGGCCGCCGTCTGCCTTGAAATATTACATTATTATATAGTATTATTTGCATAGGAATAAAAGTTATCTCGGAGTTAAAACATAAATGCATAATTGCTCTGTTGCAGAAATAGAAAGGTCTGTGGTACCAACCTTAAAGGGCTTCCTGCTCGGTGGATATAAATACAGTAATAGAAGATGTGTAAGAACATAAAGCTCATAAGGCAACGAATTTTGGAGAATACGTTATTGTAGATGATAGAGAAAAGAGAGGGATCGCATAGCAGCTTAATTTGAGTTGCTTTTCAATAATATTAAAGGCAGACGAAATAACGGTTCAGACAGTTTGTCGTCATATAAGATGGAAGATTATCCTGTAATATGCATAGAATTAACAATGGTTCATAGGATCTTCAAGCCAGAGAGCTAGATAATTTAAACCTAAGAGGTAGATACCTGACGAAATTAGAAAGAAAAATAGACGATAAGATGGACATACAGGCTCACAACACGCAGCTAGAAGTAACATCGCGGATTTTCATAATTTTCCTTTTTCCTATCCCTCACAATTGAACGAAATATACCTACACTGTTTTACAAGTTTCTCGATAAATTCTTCGATATGAAGACAATGATCGTCGTTGTTATCTGTACCGATATGTATGCCTACTTCAAAACTATCTGACCTCTGCTTCTTCTTCTTGTCAGCCCATGGACGTCCACTGCTTGACATAGGCCTCCCCCAAGCCTCGCCACAAAGTCCGGTCCTGCGCTGCCTGCATCCAGTGGATCCCCGCGAACCTCAATAGATCGTCGGCCCATCTTGTGGGAGGCCTACCCACGCTACGTCTTCCAGTACGCGGTCGCCACTCAAGAACTTTCTGGCCCCAACGACCTCTGCATTTACCCTGAAATTATGCTGCTAAAAATTTTCATTGTACCTAAATTATGCCAGAAAATCTATTGCTTCGGACTTGCTCGGCAATGGGTCGATAAACCGAATTGGAGTTATTTGTTGTAAAGTTTGTTCTATCGAGTAGCAGCCACTCTGAAAGCTACTAATGCAGCTTCAAAAATAATACACACAATAATACACAATACATTCAAAAAACATATAGATGAAAATTAACCCACACTGCAAATTCAACAATTGGAGCATTCGTAAACGTCGATTTCATAAGCATTTGACTTGCAAGTAGATACATGAATGTGCGGTCTCCGGAATCCAAGGACTTTAAAGCCAAATCAACCTTACACCGTTACAACTGTACAAATTAGACGAAAAATTTTCCTTTAATGGCTTTAGATGATTAAATAACAAAACTACCTACTTTTAACTCTAATTACGCCCTGTGCGACGATTCAGGCAAAACAAGAACGCCTGTATTTTTAAAATAGCAAACATGCATTCAAGCAAAAAATGTCTATAGTAAAATTAATCTATGTATTAATACGTAAAGCAAAAACTTTGTATTCCTTTTTACGAAAATTGCGCGGACGGAGGAGTATGAAATTTTCCACACTTATAGAGAATATAGAGAAGAAGTGCACAATGCTAATATTTTTTTAAAATAATGCGTAAAAGATACATTAAGTCAATAAAGAAAACATTACACACACTACATACCATGTATTTGACGCACACACGCATGCATGCTATTTACTGTCAAACTTTTGTTCTTGACGTCTGTTGTCAAATTGAGATTAAATATTGTTTGTCTTTGTTAATATTTTTTTTAGTGTAGTCTTTGCGAAATTTGTGATTATAGAAGTATAAAATACAATCATAATAGTGTACAGACTTACAATTCCAATTAATTATAGTCGAATTTCGACTACTGCGGGATCTCTAGTCTGTTTAAATATATCAAAATAAATATATACAAATGATACGTTTCCTCTGTTTGTCTAATCTTTCTTTAATAACTATGCACCAAATTTAATGTTATCATTAAAAATAGAAGTGATTTTTTTATTCAAATGTATGTATTAACTACCAAAAAAGAAAATATTAGACATAAAGTTAGATTTAATGAAACGTCAGTTATTATGGTCGAATTTCGATCATTGGACGAACAATGCTATTTAAAGCAACCAACACTATGCGATAAAATATTTAACACTTCATTAGTGATTTTACTGCCCTAGTTGAACAGAACAGGAACTCAGAGCTCAGTTAATGTATCTGGACTTTTTTGGTAATGATGACTCAGTACCTAACAGTTTCGTATTTATGTTAGTCCACAAGAGTGGAGAAAAAAACAAAATAACTGAACGTGATGACTGCTAGATTCCTCCCAAAGGTGTTTAACATGCCAACAAATTTCTAAGATATATCTGAGAGGTTATGTGTTTCATTTTATTTAATTCCACATCATTTTACTCAATTTAATCGAATAGTAAATTGAATAATAGTCAATACCTACCAAAAAAACATTTATTTACACTCCATATCTCTTTTTTATAATAGGTAGGTATGATTTCCCATTTTTAAAGTGAAATACGTAGGTGGAACGGTCTTGTTGCCTTTGCCTGTACAATTGGCCATATCATCTAAAAAAGCATGAATTCACATCTCAATTGATCGTGATCATTAAGCTTTGATCGCGATCTCGAATCACAAGATCTGGTCACAACATTACAATCAATCTTGATTTCATCGGTCCGCGTATGGTAGCTGCCGTGACCCGTGTTAACACCTGTTGTGATGGATTTATATAAAGTTAGAGCAGTAGTGTCCCTTGTTTTGACCTTAACGTTGAAGAAAAGGATCCGAAAAAGACTCGAAATAGTTAAAAAGTGGTTACTCAAAAGAAAATTGTACACTCATTTAAATTTACACGTTCAATTCGGTTCAATCTTAATCACGATCATTAATTTTGATCACGGATAACGATCGAGATTGACGGTGTACTGGCTCCCTAAGCCACTCATTATTTTACAGATATCCTACAGATATACATTTACCTTTTTTTATTGACAACATGACACGAGGTCTTTTCCGTATCACCAAATTTCAGATTACAACGCTGCCAAAGTTTTCACTTAGAAAACCATAAATAAAACAGTTATGAAACCAATACATTCATTTTAAATGCCATGCCATGCCTTATTAAATATAAGGAGCCATATTATATAAAATTCATCTCCAAAGTAGTGTTCTAATTTCAAATTTAATCCATCCTACAGTATATTTATTTAGATTTTTTATACAAAATGTTCCACTAATATACAAGAACTGAAAATAGCCAATATTCTTCTCGTTATATTTTATTAAAATAATTGGCAAATCGACTCGAAAAGACAAATGAGATGAGACATGTTTGGAATTTTACAGAGATAAATTCATCACCCAATCTGATATGGTTTGAAAGCAACTTAACAGACAGACACATCTAGTTTTATTTATTCGAGATCCTCAACGATCCAAGGAAGTTGTACATAAACACAGTAGATAAATAGTTTTAATGAAATCAGTTCCTTCAAATGGCCGTACAATTGACATAGGTTGTCAGTGTCACTCGCCTAAAAGAATTGACAATTAAAGCATAGAGATCAGCGGCATTCAAGATTGAGTGTCTATGTCCATATGTTAAAAACACGCTATTTTGTCTATTAGTAGTGGAAAATGAAAATGTGCTGTGCTTGGTGAATTCAGATGTTACATTTTCGTTCGTCTGTTTTTGTGTTAATTTCATATTTAACCAAACTATGAAGCTATTGTTACTATTTTAATACACTGAATAGCTATGTAACACCCAAAAAACTATTAAATCATAGTATAATTCAACCTAAAATGTATTCCAACAAGGATGCGGCAAATCCAGGATATCCCACCCAGTGGGCCTTNTGTGCTTGGTGAATTCAGATGTTACATTTTCGTTCGTCTGTTTTTGTGTTAATTTCATATTTAACCAAACTATGAAGCTATTGTTACTATTTTAATACACTGAATAGCTATGTAACACCCAAAAAACTATTAAATCATAGTATAATTCAACCTAAAATGTATTCCAACAAGGATGCGGCAAATCCAGGATATCCCACCCAGTGGGCCTTGAATCCAACGGCCTATCAAAATGTGGACTGCAGTGAAGTCGACTGGGCGGCATTGGCTCAGCAATGGATAGCAATGAAAGAAGCTGCTGCCATAGTGGCACCGGCGCCACCTCCACCCAAACTCGATGTAGAGGAAGGAGAAGCCCCCATGGAGGTGGAAAATACCGAAAACAACACCGATGTACAGTTGCCTCCAGGTGCAGAGTGGAACTCATCAACGAATTCCTGGGGCGGTTCATGGAATCAATGGGGTATTTTTAATAAAGAAATTGCAGTCAATGACTTGTTAAAAATTGAAACACTTAACAACTAATAGAACTAATATTTATTTTCAAAGTAACAAATTATTTATAAATGTAAAACAAGTGTTTTAAAATTAAAATACAAGTAACAAAATGCTATCCCCATCTACCTAATCTATTCACATGATATACCTAATTCAAACGATATCGACTTCCTAACACCTAAGTGGGAGTGTCACAAGCCAATAGTTTTGCAAATTGCAAACATTATTCACATGCAACATCTGTTTGTAATAATAGTATCTTTAATTATATCTCATTTGATTTATTCTTAATGATTGGTATACGAAAGAATATTGATGGGTAGTAGTAAAACTGCAATAAATTTAATTCATGATAGACTTAGGCAACTGTTTATTTTATTCCATATGGAGGAGGTCACAGCCCACCTGGTGTGAAATAGTTACAGCAGCCCATAGAAATCAGAACATGTCATATGTGTGTTATCCTATGGAGTTGTATTGTGTAATTAAGTCATGAGAGAACAAGCTCTGGTCTTAAGTGGTTACCAAAGCCCACAGATATCACAACATCATTTCCACCATTGACATTGAAACTGGAGGTCTATTGTTTCAATTATAAAATACATTCATTTAACACTGTTCTTCCTCAGAGATGTAAATTTTGAAAATGTGTAAAGTATGTATTTTATTTAAAAAAAGTTCCAGCTGGATTTGAATATTGAAATAACAATAGAATAGAATATATGCTCTGGCTTTAGGTGAAGACGTCTTCATTCTCTGACTAATTTATGAACTCATTTTTTCCTAATCACTTTAAAACTCGAAGTCAACAGAACTTAGTGATAGTTAATGACATCACTTTAAAATCAAATAAACAGGATGGGGTTGGCCAGGTCATGGAGATCCAAAAGTTCCTTCCGAACCTACTTTACCTTTGATCGACGGGTTTCCCATGCAACCTGATGCAACTGGACCTTCCATATCAGGGTAAGAATTTATTGATTAATTTTAATGTGAACTTAAGGCTTTATTGATAAATTTTAATGCGTGTAAATAAAAATAAAGTAATTCGAATATCATATATGATAGGACTATAACAACAAAAAGAAGAAAAAAACTTTAAAGCTCTTTAATCTCAAATCTTTTCAGAACTTTTCAACTAGTAATTAAAAAAATTTGAAAAAAGTAATTGAAAATCCAATGTTTATTTCTCCCCTTAATAAATTCTAGTTCTAGGGGTAATTCTCATTCAATACATGAATTTAAAGTGACTTTTAATGAGTATGTACATATTTTATAGAAGACAGCAGCCTGGCTGTGATTCTCGCTTTGCTAGTATCCAGTGGTGTTGGTCACCTCTTAGTGGGACTGCCTACTTGTGTCTTAGACAGTAATAAAGCAAAGAAATAAATTGTTATACAAAACTCATAAGTTTCATTAATACTTCCACAGCTATACAACTGCAGCAGGGAGTGGACCTACATTTCAACATGGGTACTGGACAGCTCCACAAGCTGATCAACAAACATCAAATAGAAGTAATAGTCAAAATAGAGATAGAAGGTCAAAAAGCAAGAATAAAGAACACAATAAAACCAGAATTCCAAGGCCACAAAGGTGAACACTCTTATTCCAATAATAATAATAAAAATAAGCCTTTTATTCCATGCAAATAGTAGGTTACATACTTATTTCAAATATAAAGAAGAAAAGAAAAAAAGAAATAAAAGTCTTCTTTTCTTATTTTTTCTTATTCCAATACTGAAACTTATATGAACTATTATTTAATGGTGATAAGACTCAGTGGTATTACAGCTAAATTATTTTCTTATGAAAAGAAAATCATTTAAGATATACCATTTCTAGAACTGGCAATACCTTATGTCTCAAAGTTAATGATTTGTGTCCATTATGATATCAAGCAAAGGCAGTTAAAGTAATTTGTTACATTCCGGTGGCTTATTAGCAAACAAAATCATTTGAGTAGAAAGAATGATTTAGAAAATGTATACAAACCATTTATTTGCTACCTCTATAAACATTGGGTAAAGTATATATTAAAATCTCAGTTGAAAATATAACTTTCAGAGATAAACCAGGAATAAATCCAGTTATTCCACCAGCTATGCCTGGCATTGGCATGCCGACGATTGATGCTGCAAAAAGAAGACAACTTCCAGCTTGGATAAGAGAAGGTAAATTGGTAATTCTTGAATAATAGTCATAGAAAATACCTAGCAAAATACTAATACCTAATGTGAATAATAGAAATAGATTTAATAGATGCAGAGATATATTGCAAATATTGCATATCGGATCCTNTATTCCACCAGCTATGCCTGGCATTGGCATGCCGACGATTGATGCTGCAAAAAGAAGACAACTTCCAGCTTGGATAAGAGAAGGTAAATTGGTAATTCTTGAATAATAGTCATAGAAAATACCTAGCAAAATACTAATACCTAATGTGAATAATAGAAATAGATTTAATAGATGCAGAGATATATTGCAAATATTGCATATCGGATCCTCCCGATCCACTAACGGTGCTTTTAGGTACCTCAAGCACCGGTCACCGTTCAGCCTTTCGGGTTCGACGAGTAAATTAACCCTCAGACACAGCCCACTGAGTTTCTCGCCGGATCTTCTCAGTGGGTCGCGTTTCCGATCCGGTGGTAGATTCTGCAAATCTCGGCTCTTGCTATGGTTCGTGTTAGCAAGGTTGCCAGGTTTGAGCCCCGTGAGCTCACATACTAGTTGAAGTTCCGCTGAAATAGCCTCTGAAGGTTATCAGCTTAGGTAGGAAAAAAAAAACCAAATATGGGAAGTCGGAACTCAGCCCGGCTGATATTATGTAGTCATTGCACCATCCCAAAGACCAAATAAAATGATTGCCCCATTCCTGAATTTTTATTCAATTAATCTGAAATGATGACTACAACCTCAAGTACTTATAGCCTGATGGTTTTCATGCCATCCTTGTAAGTCCTCAAATAAGATGCAATTTAGAGATGTTACTAAGATTAACTGTCCCTTAGATTTGTTGTTTGATTTTCTTTTATTAAATTTATTTACTTTAGAAGTACTTTAAAAGAAAAATATATTCAACACTTAGATTTTAGTCAAACTTCCAGCAATGCGATGGACATTTTCCATTGTTTGTGTTTAGTAATTCTGTGATGTATTACTGCCCATATTAGAAGGTAAGGGTAAAAGTCATTAAGTTATTGATTGAGTTAAAGCACTCTTCCTTTTTTTATCCTGTATTTTCTTTCGTAAAGAAAAGCATTTATCTTCAGTTTAATTTGATAATAGGTAGTGTATATATGTAGGTTGACAGAATTGACAAAGTGAAGATATTCCCCTAAGGACACGAAATTGCTCAGCAGATCAACAGTTCTGTAGGTGAAGAATTACTTTAGGATCATCAGGAAAGAGGGGTGTTCAAAATTTTATTGTTTTGAAGTAAAGTCAAATATATGTTGTAAATTCTATTACCACGATTCAGATCTCTGTCAAATATTTTCTTTTTTATGATAGCTACCGCTACGGTATTACACCAGTGGTAGAGGTGAGATGACACATATTGAGTTTCTGCTGCAAAATGATTGTATAATGCATTATGCTAAACAATTGAGACTTCCTGTCCTAGGTGCGTGGCAGCATTCACGTGGTGATGTCTGGGACTCCAGTAACAATTTTTCACTAGTTGAGCCATGAGCTGGTTCACCAGTCTACGTAATAAAATAATATTTTTTTTCTTCTAAATACAGGTTTAGAAAAAATGGAAAGGGAAAAACAGAGGGCAATAGAACGAGAACAGGAAAAGAAAGCAAGAGAAGAAGCAGAAAAAGAGAAAAAACGGTTAGAAGAAGAAGAGTTGGAGCGAATGAAGGCAGCTGCTAGTGGACAACCTGTACCTCCACCTAAAAGCAAATTCGTAAGTTAATTTATTTTTCGAAACCTATAACTTGTAGATATAAAGAAGAAAGAATGAGTGTGTGCATGTCTGCAATATAATATTGTAATTTTATATTCTTAAATATCTTTTAGCATTAACTACACAACTAACAATTTATTTCAACTTAAAAAGTACAGTGAGATTTGAAGCAATCCTACAACCTCTGGTTTGTTGTATCATGACACATCATGAGCTCCAGACTAAATGACAGATCTTGCTAATATCAATTACAGAATTAATCAATTGTGTGAAATAAGTAACTCTTTCAGGAGGCTGTGTATCCTTTACAACAATATACTACAAAACATTCAGTTATATATTATCTATCTATACTAATATTATAAAGAGGAAAGATTTGTTTGTTTGTTTGTTTCGAATAGGCTCCGAAACTACTGGACCGATTTGAAAAACTCTTTTTCCATTAGAAGCCGACATTGTCCCTGATGAACATAGGCTACTTTTTTTAAATTTTTTTTTATTTTATTTTTTTGGTTTCATGTGTGTTTTAATGTTTCCGAAGCGAAGCGAGGGCGAGTCGCTAGTACATGAATAAACATATAGCATGTTCTGGTATTGGGGCTTTTACTCCAGATCATTTCAGCATAAAATGAGTAATGAAAACACAAGTCTGCCATTTACTTTGGATTCGAATTTTCGCCAGATGCATTTAAACAATCTTTTTCATTCGAAGTATTCAAGTCGTGTTAAGCCTTAAGATATTTTTGTCTATAGTATATTCATTCGGCTTCTTCAATAAATTGTTGGAAATGATAATGCAAGTCTGACCCTCTCAAATTACTAGAAGTCTTTTTTTATTATGCTCCCATACCTGTAGTTTGGTTTCCTATCTAACTTCTCAATTCCTATCCTGAATTCTGGTGGTAATGTGTTCCAAGTTTCCATATTTGATAATTTTACTAATACTACATATTATAGGAGTCCGATTCGGAAACGGAAGAAATGGAACCAGACACCAAGGAGGAACCTTCAGCGTCGACTCCAATTAAGGAAGAACGTGGTGAGATTCGTCGTGAGGAAAATGAAAAGATTCGAGATGTCCCTTCCCCTCTCATTAAGAAAAGTAAAGACGAGATTATGCAGGAAGTAGTGAGTAAAATAAATTGGTTTCCTTTTTTTTTTGTAAAACCGTAGGGCGTGCTCTAAGCCCGCACGGTTAGGCACCACCCTGCCTATTTCTACCGTGAAGCATTAATGCGTTTCGATTTGAAAGATGGAGCAGCCTTGTACTGTAAAACTGAGTTTTGGCACTAATGTCTAAAGGTGGGTGACGGTTGTATGTACTTTTTCTTTAATTTCCACTGACCACTTAACACTATGTGGGCCATAAGCTCGTTCACCCATCTAAGCAAAAAACACATCTATGCAAATATGGAAAGTATGATGTATACTGTACAATTAATTCACAAAATATGCACCTATTTACTAAAAACCCCGCAAAATTGACTAACCTATAGAGGGAGAAATACTATGGAAATATTCAACTGAAACTGAATACCTGAACACTTAATTAGATTTAATTAATTGGCACTCAAAATGTGTCGACATTAGGAGTGGGTGATATAAATCGTATATAGATTCAATATCTATATATCGCAACAATATTGTTGAACCCGATATCGCCCCGCACGAAATCTATATATCGATATCAGCCGATACACGATATTGCTCGATGTGATGCGCATCGCCATATCGTACCGATTCGTGAATCGAAATCTATATTTCGATATCAGCCGATACACGATATTGCTCGATGTGATGCGCATCGCCATATCGTACCGATTCGTGAATCGAAATCTATATATCGATATCAGCCGATACACGATATTGCTCGATGTGATGCGCATCGCCATATC